>NQII01006389.1:0-19609 GCA_002778355.1 Clitarchus hookeri
GGATATTCTTATCGACCATCGCCATTTTGCGAGAACCAAAGCATTTGCAGGGAGGTAAATTTGCTTTACTTGTGTAAAAATTACACGTTTAATGCCGAATTAAAGAAAAATATAACAGCATGTCAAATAAAAGATCACAACTTATGAATTGACTAAAAGAGCAGATGAAATACTGTACATGGGCTAGGATCTCAATGCTCAGAGCGTCACACCGTGTCCTTGGAAACGTTGCGACTTTGAAAACCACCAGCTTAATTTTCCACGTAAGGCTGCTACTGAAGCCGAAAATGTGTAATGCCTGGGAAATCTACTATTTTATTGTAGTAGTCACGTTTTAAAAATTAGAATTCAATAATAATGGTTTAAAAAAATTAATTTTTATAAAAATATTAATATAGGTATTAATTGATGACGAATGAGAATTTTTAAACGGTTTTAGTCAAAATTTAAACAGTGTTCTCTACTTCAACTTAAAATAGTGTGGCAGGCGACATATTGAAGATCGCGAGCTCGTCACATACTTCCCGGCTGCTTTGTACAAATCCCGTTTAATGACTGAAAACAGTTACATGTGCGGCGCGTTTCTCTTAGGCCAGATGGTTATGATACAGCAACTTCTGGACACAGCCAGCTCATAAAATAGTTCAGTTTTATCTTCGCCCCACGAAAAACTCAAATTTTTCAAATTTTGTTAACTAGTCACTGTTAGTCTTTCCATGCGAAAGTAAACTAAAATAAACCAAATATACTCTAAAAATAAACCAAATATACACTAGTTAAATCATGACTTCACAAACGTGTGTTACTCATTGTCCCTACCAGACACAGATGATGTACGTAACATTTAACATAGGATAAAAAATTAGTTTTTTTGTGACAAAGGTACGGTACACAGAAAATTTCTTTTAACCAGTATACAGTTTTTACTGTGAGGAAAATGTTTTAGTTTGTATATAAAGAGACCATAAAGTTATAGTTGATTTATTTATATCTTCCTACGAAGTTTCATGTTCTACTAAATGCATGCATTCATGCATGCATTTTTGCAAGTATGTACGTAAACGTTAAAAAAAAATTATACGTATGTCTTAATGTATAAAAATATACACGTACGTACATATACACAGTTGGAGTGTCTGTAATACACTGTTAGTTAAATTGTAGGTGTGTGTTGATGCTTTGGCTGAATTTAAGTGATCACACATTTTGTCCCCATGTCACGTGGTAAGTATATACCAAGTAATTTTGCTTAGTATGTTCCTATGTGCTGTGCTTTATCTCAGGTAACAGGAATGTGTATATTGACTCATGGATTTGTGATTTACTTGTGACTACATAAAGTTTCTTTCAGACAACAAAGTGCTGTGACATATCTAGAGGTTAAGTCAACGAACTCTGACAATCTCTGATATGTTATTGGACACAGCAAATACTGAGTTTATCCGAAACTTCCTGTACGCATGTGTGGTTGTTTTTCAATTTGTTTGTCTTCTTTGAAAAGTTTCCGATTGTTCGATTGAAAACTTTTCTTACAAGTTTTTAATTTCGCTTGGTTTTCCAAAAAAAATTCGTGCAGTGTGTTTCTAAATATAAGCAGACCTTTAATTCAGTTACAATTTGATTTACTGCACAGTAGGCTTACTACATAAATTGGTTCCCTTATACTACGTTTGCATATTATATTAGACCTACTTGCATTTCATAGTGTTCATTTATGTGAAAATTGGAATATTTTATTTTATGTAAACTTTTTCCACGGCGAAGAAACTCGCTCACCGCATCGAGTGCACAAACGGAAATGTTAACAATAAATTATTGCGTGGAGCAGGCTGATATGCAAATGAACAACGAAGAAAATAACTTGTCGGAAAGGAAGTTTTATTCCTTTGTTGCAAAAAATTAATACGTGCATTTTTTTTTTACATAAGCTATATTACTCTGTGTTCTGTAAAATCAAGACATGTATTAAAACAACTTATTTTTAATGATACTGTAGTTGCTCTAAAGCGTTTCGTACGAAAACAGATAGAGTAGTTATTGTGAGCTTCTAATAACTCATAACTAGGATGTTTTCTAAAGTTTGCTTAAAAAAGTTATCTATGTTTCCTTCTTAGAAACAGATTGCACAAATGAAGATGCAGCCTGAGCTTAAGTTAAGAAGTAGTACAAACCATCTGAAGTTTTAATTTATGAAATATTAGAACGTACTGAAATTTCCTTGGTGACGTTACACATTTATGTTGACCGAAAGAAAGTGTGGCTTACTCATTGAACTATATGTCTTAACTTATTTAAAACAGCACTCACGTCCATATATTGTATGTAATGAATTCGAAAGCTGGTCTCCTCGTGCTGTAAATTAGCGTTCCAACCTAATAAACGTTCCAACCTATCTAGAATAGTGACTCTTCATAAGAGTTACTCTTGCTTGCACTAGCAAAATCAGTGAACAATAAACTAAAAAATATTATTCAGGGTTGAGATCGTAGAAACAAGCTTTTCACACAATTTTATAACATAATTTTTCTTAACTTACTAGTTTTCACGTAATTTGCACCCTGATTCACGTCCTTGAATCCGTGTTTTTGAACATAAAGAAGACAATTTATATTTGATACATATAAGCGATGCATTTTAAAACACATTAAAAATAAGATTCTCTTTGCTGTTTTACTCAGTTATACTTCACGAACTATTTCAGTTCAGTAATTACAGAGGAAATAAAAGCACGTGAGACGCTAAAATCTCGCTCGCCATGTTAAAACTGTAATATAATTTTAATTGAATGTGTATGCTGGAGTTTAAAGATTATTTATGGTGGCAATTTGATTTTNTTTAATTGAATGTGTATGCTGGAGTTTAAAGATTATTTATGGTGGCAATTTGATTTTATTTATCTTAAAATGAAACTGACATTTCGTCTTTGTAATGGAAGTGTTTCAGACTTTACCAAACGAAGCCTTTGTGTCATAACACAAATAATAGACTTAAGCGTAGTTACCTTTTCCAAATTATTTATAAAAATGTGTTTCGCAGTTTTAAAGATATATTTCAATCTCCACGCAAACTTTGGGCGTAACGAAAAAGTTACAAATAATAGGAAAGTGAACTCATTATTGCCGTGTTGGGAGGATTATTTCACTCTAACTCCGTAAGGCAATTAAAAGTTTATTTTTATTATTTCCTCTATATATTCACTTTCTTGACATTATAAACCAGACACACAATTTCTATTTGTTCACTTTATTTCGTAGACCAGTGGCAAGACTTCTGCTTTTGGGAGGAGTGGTATAGTGAGTTACTTTCCCAACTGATGAAGCCGAGTTTCATCTTGGAAAAACCCAACACATTCATTGGAATACAATACCGAAATTACTCAGCAAACTTTCCATTTATGATGGTTAACCGGTTAACAATTCCAATTTTTCATGGGCAAAGCTACAGGTAATCTTTCAGCGCATAAGATAAACGTGCTATAACGAACCTTGCACCACTTAAATATACTTTTAACGAGAGCATTTCAATTTATCGTATCATATACAAAGCCTAAATATATAAATAAAATTTTTGCTTTAGTTTTAGTATATGTCTAAAGTACGTTACGTTACAAGCTATAATTTTTTATTAAATTGTAACCCAATTTTGTTTTATTTCACTTGACTAAATTCCGCCAACAATACCTTGAACGTAAGAACGCGTCCAATTTTGTAGAAAATAATCACCATCGATTTTTAAAGGTTTCGTAACAGATTTACAAATAATTGCAGCAGTTTATTACGGCCCTTGATTTAGAGGTTAAGGGTAAGGATATTTTGTATTTCTACATAAATATTGCTCTTAAAACGGACAATAAATGCTCTAGGAAAGTGGTTCTTAATCTTTGTGATTTCAAGCAGCCATTCGATATGATGCACATTTTGCCAGACCGAAATTGTTTCTTTAATATGGGCTATGAAACTTTTTTCATGTATATATCCTATTTATTTTCCACTATACAATTTTTACAAGAGAATCGGCAAAAACCAGCCTCATAAATAATAAAAGAATTACACAGTTACAGCATGATTATATAATTTTAATGGAAAGTAAACTATATTAGTTTTACTCGTGGACACCTGACTATAAGCTGAAGGTACACCGCGTAGTCCGCAGACCACAGTTCAATAATTGCTATTCTAGGATTTCGACCAAAAAAAACTGGTCTTTAGATACAAGAGATGCAGAATTACTATTGCATGTATTCGAGGAGAATATTTGTTTGGCTTCTCCCCTACCCCACTTTTTGATTTCCCCTCCTTTCAATTAGAGTTGTCCCATCCCTTGCGTGCCTTGCGACAGTATTGGTTTCTCCGGCCGGCCCGAGGGCGTGCTCCGGCGAAGTGGCCAGCCAACATATCCCAGCGCGTGATCCAGTTGGCAGCGCCGACGGAGACTTGACATCTCATATCTGGCGAGTTCCTTTGACCTGACAGGTTGGCCGTGTCCTCGGGGCGAGCCGTCTGAACTTGCAGATATCCGCGCCGAGAGGATTGCTCCTGCTTTGGGAGGCTCTCCCAACCCATAGCTCTACAGGAGTTCGGCACCGCCACGACGCCACAGGCGAGGTTGGCCACGTGCAAACATTGCTAGCCTGTCATACCACGTATTTCCTCCACTTCCCGGCCCCAATTCCTCTCTCCCAGTCAGAAACAACGTACAGATAAATTCTTATATTGTTGATTTGTGGTTGGCTGAGCATTTTTCGAAAGTTATACTTAGTTTCTTACTCCAGCGTTGTCTGTATTCTATCCTACACATGGTGATATAGGCTGTTTACGGTAAAGTGAGCACTTTTAATATCAACCTTTGAAACATGTCACTGCCCCCACCAGCGTCTATTGTAACGGTTGCTACACTGACTGGCATGCGCCCAGTAAAGTTGGTAACGATGACGGCACAGTGGTTCCGTGCTTTAACGTTGAACAAAAATTGATAGGTGAACATTTATGAGAACTGAAATAATTTATCTATCTTTCTGTTTTTTCAATGCATGTAAGTGTAAGAATGAGGAAATTCGTAAAATATTACTTATATAATAATTCCACAGTTTAACTTGACCGTGGCATGAATGAAGTAATCAGGTTCATGGCAACGTTAACTGTACATATGTTGGAAGAACACACAATGTGCATGCAAGTTGATATTAAGCACAGCTTTCCTAATTGCTCAGTTTACCGTGAACGGCCTTTATCAGCAGTTACACCTACACAGCCTAGTGTTCAGTATTTGTACAGGTCTATCGGTTGACACCTTGAAACTTTTTTAATTCGCATCGTTTTTTATTGCAAGTACTTAATCATTTTGTGCAAAAATAAGTTAAAATATAAATTTTAAAATTACACAATTAACCATGAACCAAATTTGTTACTATTTAGGTTGTTTCCGCCTAATTTATTCGATTACGTGTTGATTCGTAGTGTACACTTCAGATCCTGCGGTGTATTGTGGCGAATTACATGACGTAGAGAAAAGGCGAAACGCATATTTTTGCTAGCATATTTCAATTTTACCAATTTTATATTTATCAACCAAATGTCACTATGGCCAAAGTTTAGTATTCGAAGAGTATTTTACGATGAGTCAGTTGCATGTGGGTATGGGTAAATTGTATAGTTCTCGAATTCGTTAGTAGTTTCCTTTAAAAATTATACTTTATTTTGGTAAAACTCATTAGTATCCGTTACCCTACAAGCGGCAGTCAGTATTTTGAAACTCCTCTAAATTGTCGAAACCTTTACAAATATGTTCCAAGCAAATCGGGATAATTGTACGTTTTTATGGAGTATACATTTTTGATCTGATGTGTGCATAGGAACGTCATTAAGGCACAATACTAGAACGTCATTTAGGCCCAATACGAAGTGCAAGTGCATTTTTCTAGATAAATTTAAAAATGAAGCTAAGATTTTAGCATTTTCCTGTTTCCAAATTGAACAACCGACGAATTAGTTACGTTACCTAGGAAGTTTCAGTGTAATCTGTTACTTCGGAACTAGTTAAAGTTTTTTTTTCGGTAGGGGTGCTCCTTCATTGATGAATATTAAATATTTACTAACAGTAGAATACAAAAAATACTAGNTTTTTTTTTCGGTAGGGGTGCTCCTTCATTGATGAATATTAAATATTTACTAACAGTAGAATACAAAAAATACTAGATACATTTCAAACCAGACTTTAAATAAATACCTAATTCTGAATTACCCAAAATATATGTACTTAGAATAAAGAGAATACATGGAATTTTCATCTTAGATCAAAATAAAAGTTGTGAGCACGTGTTTTACATCACGCAGTGCGCTAATGGTTACAACGCACACCTCCTAGAGAGACTGAAATATAATAACATCTCTGAATGAAACTTCTCTTTCCATAATACATTTAGATTTTTAAACGATGATAAAACTGCTTACATAGGAAATAATTTTATTTCAATTTTTTTTGTGCTGACTGTTGCGAGTTATTTTCTGCGCGTAGAAAAACGTTCGCGTTTCATAGATTTTTGCAATTTCTTGCGGACAGATTTATGTCTAATATACAACGACAGTTTAAGAAGACGCAAGTAATATTGTTAGATAACTCTAGGCCATACTGGCTATGGCGTGAACTTGAGTGATTTCAGAAACGTGCTGATCACACATTTCTTGTTTAACTCCAGAGGTTAGAACTCGTCTGTATTAAAATTTGCTGTACTTTGGCCTTTTATATTATCTGTGAATGCTGTATTTTAAATAATGAAATGCGCCCCATAAAACTGAATTTTGTTGTGTTGTGTTTTATTGTGTTGTAATTTGCTGCTGTGTTATTCATGTTTGCATTTAAAATGTCATGAAATATAGAAGCAATTACACTTCAGTAGGTTGTCANTTTGCTGCTGTGTTATTCATGTTTGCATTTACAATGTCATGAAATATAGAAGCAATTACACTTCAGTAGGTTGTCAAACACCAGTAATCCAAATAAGTTTTTCCTTCGTATTTTTATGTTATTGTTAATATGTCGTTTTGTAAAGTGGCTACTACGATAAAAAGTCTAAGTTATTTTCCTACCANTATTTTTATGTTATTGTTAATATGTCGTTTTGTAAAGTGGCTACTACGATAAAAAGTCTAAGTTATTTTCCTACCATTAGTAGTATTGTTTAGTTCGACAAAAATCTGATTTGCGAATGCTTTGGCGTTCTTGTAATAAATTCTTGTGAAAGTCCACTTTATTTAATGAGAAATGAGGTTATTTTTTATGGCGATTAATGATGAGTGAAAATTTCTAACGAATTTCACGTTCTTGCTTCTTAGAACATGATCATAGAAGATATATATATATATATATATATATATATATGAAATGCCTGGCCTATACTTCTTGGCAGAGATTACAAAATCTCATTTCCAGATAAAGAAAACTCGTTAAGAACAATGATAGCAGAAGGAAACACCAATATGATCTGAGTATCAAATGATAGAAACCACTTAACACAATTTTTGCGTGCTCTGAGATGAAAACACAACTTCTTCAAACTTACATTTTCCTCGCTCTTACTTCAAGAGTCTGATTCGTCCCCTCTCCCGGTTGTAGGTGATGGCCGTTCCTATTTCTCTACCTCTTTTTTCTCTTCCTTTGTCTTTCTCCAGAAATTTGGCAGTGCGATATATTTAGTATTTCCTTGATTTCCAACTTACTCTGGCGTTCCCGAAGTAGTTTCTCTTTCTGTCAAACGAGAGTAGCGANTTTAGTATTTCCTTGATTTCCAACTTACTCTGGCGTTCCCGAAGTAGTTTCTCTTTCTGTCAAACGAGAGTAGCGAATTTTATATAGACTGCTTGATACATAAGTAAGAGCAGCGCTCCTGTACGTATCGTTCGTGAACAAACACAGAATCGAAGTATTTTCGTTATAGTTACAAGCACTGTGTGGTGCATATTCTGTACGAACTCACATTGTATTTACGAAGTAGTAACATTTATAAATAGTAATGGCATAGTAGTTTGTTTATAAACAGTAACGGCACAGTACACCACTGAAGCTTAGCCCTAGACATAATTTTCTTACATGAAATGTTATTGTGCATTTGGCGGGGTTTCTGTTCACGTGCAGTTACAGTGCCGTAGCAACAACCGTTGCACTCAACCAGCTCTGTGACTGAACTGCGCATAACATCTCTCAGGGGATTGTATAACTGTTCTTTCACGGGTAAGGATGGGCCGAAACAGAAGTAATAAACATACAAATTCGGTCAACAACTTATATATTTTGCCAATAAATATACATAGAAAAAATGTAGCACCCGAGATTATTTCGACATACAACGTGGCAATAAATAAGCTATGTTCACAATAATTTATTTCTTCCTATAGCAACACAAAATAATTTTAAAAAAATTAAAAAAAAATTAAAAAAAAGTGAATGTAAAAAATATTACTCTAACTAGAATTCCACAACTTACGTAAATTTTATTTAAAACAATTATTAATTCCCAAACGATTAAAGCGATATACTGTATGACTAGATGGACTATAAGAGAAATTATAAAGGAGGGCAACTGCATGAGCCCAGTAAAACCTCCTTTTCATAAAACCAACACGTTACAATTATCATTAAAAAATGNCATATATTTTGCCAATAAATATACATAAAAAAAATGTAGCACCCGAGATTATTTCGACATACAACGTGGCAATAAATAAGCAATGTTCACAATAATTTATTTCTTCCTATAGCAACACAAAATAATTTAAAAAAAATAAAAAAAAATTAAAAAAAAGTGAATGTAAAAAATATTACTCTACTAGAATTCCACAACTTAGGTAAATTTTATTTAAAACTATTATTAATTCCCAAACGATTTAAGCTATATACTGTATGACTAGATGGATTATAAGAGAAATAAGAAAGGAGGGCAACTGCATGAGCCCAGTAAAACCTCCTTTTCATAAAACCAACACGTTACAATTATCATTAAAAAATGTTATGTAAAATATTTAATTTCAGTGGAGGTGGTCAAATGACTTCGTCAGAGCTTCTACCAAATAAAATATTACTGAACGAGCGCAATTAAAAATGTTTACAAAGCCCAACGCAAGAGTCGTAGACACAGAGTATTTAAAAAAAAAGAATTATTCTTGGGCAGCAAACAAGACTACTCACAACACCTTCAAAACAGGCAACACACAGCAACGCTAGGTTTTAGTGAAAGCCGAAACCTAATTTAGACTGGCGACCGAGACCACAATTCTGAAAAAAACACTTGCGTTACTACATACCGAAGACAACACATCTACGCCACACAAGACATTAATGCAATTAAAAAATCCCAGCTGACAAAAAAATTCTTGGTCCACGACACACCGTTTGAATAGCCTAATCATCGGCGGCTCAGGCGATGATACAAATTACATTATATATCATTACGGATTCACGTCCGTTGGACAAGTGCGGCAATCTAATCCTTAGCAGCAAATCTTCAGGAAGACGTTCAGGCGAAGCAGGGCGTAAAATAGAAGGAACGCTTTTTTTTTTTACTAATCTACTCTAAAACTAAGTGTTAGGTGTGAGCCCGCGGTAGGGACGGGAGTTAAGTGCGACTCAGGACTAAGCCCCATACGCCGACAAGGGAAGGAAATCATGCAAGGAGACATGCATCGCGGCAGCAAGGCATTGGGCTGCCATGGCATAGTTTCGGCCATGACAACCTCCTTGGGTGTACTGATAGCTAAACTACTATACTAAGAAGAGAAAGGAAAAAACCGGCATGCATACATGGACATAAAATTATACAGGAGACAGATAGGTGAAAACCATTATCTTTAATATTGGGTAGAGAAAATATTAATAGAGAGGGGGCAAGACTAAAAGGAGCGCGAGCCGTGCAACGACTTAAATAAACTGGAAAGATAATAAAAAAAAAAGTTATGACGCACGAGCGGAGGGGAAAACGAGGGAGGGAGAACACAGGTGGAAAAGGGAGAGGATCCGAGCCGAGCATAGAGCATACCACCGCGCAGAGTTAAAACTGACCAAGACGAGGGAGAGCGACTAGCGTNACATGGACATAAAATTATACAGGAGACAGATAGTTGAAAACCATTCTCTTTAATATTGGGTAGAGAAAATATTAATAGAGAGGGGGCAAGACTAAAAGGAGCGCGAGCCGTGCAACGACTTAAATAAACTGGAAAGATAATAAAAAAAAAAGTTATGACGCACGAGCGGAGGGGAAAACGAGGGAGGGAGAACACAGGTGGAAAAGGGAGAGGATCCGAGCCGAGCATAGAGCATACCACCGCGCAGAGTTAAAACTGACCAAGACGAGGGAGAGCGACTAGCGTCGCAACGTATCGAAGAAATGCCTTGAAAACGCGAGAATTATTATTAAAAATACACACCTGATGACATGCGGTGTAATGTTGATAGTGCTACAAGATGGCTCGTCAATTTATAAAGTCTCAAATTAGTATAACACGCCTTTCGACGTATTCAAGTTCATCATGGGGACAAAATGTTTCAATTACGAAGAAAGGAAGTCTCGTTCATACAACGTTTGCCGTTTCTCCAAAGTGTACTCTGCATCATATTTGCAAGGGACAAGTGCACCAGTTTTACTTCCTCAACAATTTAAGAGTCGTTCCCTTTCCCAATAAACTCATTTTATACATTATATGGACTTAATAGAGAAAACCATGTTGGATTAAATTAGTGATAAATTATTAGCAACAGCCTATGGAAAGTCACACTTAAAAAATAAACGTGTTTTCTGAGTGGTTTCGGGCTCTTTCTAGAAGATGATATTATGTTATACTTTTTTGCAACCAGTCTGCATTTTTCCAAGGTGAATTAGTGACCATGAACCAATATACATTCAAATTTGATAACAAATTTTGTAAAGACGACCAAGTGACTTCGTTTTACTTTGCAGAACATATATCAGTTCTATTAAAATTTAATTTTTAAAAGAAATACACTTCATTATAACAGTTTGTTATAAAGTGGAAAAAGCTATGACGTTTAATATCACATATTGTGTAATATGTGAGTTAATTATTTTTAGCTAACCATGTCCAAATTATTGTAATGTTTTGATGTAAATTTTATTATACTATATCAAATTTAACCTGCGCTACTTTCAGATTANAATGTTGGATTAAATTAGTGATAAATTATTAGCAACAGCCTATGGAAAGTCACACTTAAAAAATAAACGTGTTTTCTGAGTGGTTTCGGGCTCTTTCTAGAAGATGATATAATGTTATACTTTTTTGCAACCAGTCTGCATTTTTCCAAGGTGAATTAGTGACCATGAACCAATATACATTCAAATTTGATAACAAATTTTGTAAAGACGACCAAGTGACTTCGTTTTACTTTGCAGAACATATATCAGTGCTATTAAAATTTAATTTTTAAAAGAAATACACTTCATTATAACAGTTTGTTATAAAGTGGAAAAAGCTATGACGTTTAATATCACATATTGTGTAATATGTGAGTTAATTATTTTTAGCTAACCATGTCCAAATTATTGTAATGTTTTGATGTAAATTTNTATTATAACAGTTTGTTATAAAGTGGAAAAAGCTATGACGCTTAATATCACATATTGTGTAATATGTGAGTTAATTATTTTTAGCTAACCATGTCCAAATTATTGTAATGTTTTGATGTAAATTTTATTATACTATATCAAATTTAACCTGCGCTACTTTCAGATTACCAACTTAAGGGTGGTTTCCTATTTATAACATTATATCCGCAAATTTAGAAACTGTTTATGTAAATCCATTGAATAAGTTAGCGCAGACATATCAACATTTATTTGTATTCGGGAAATCACTAGTCAGATTTTTTGTTTAGCATTTATGATTTTGATTGCTATGGTCTTCTCCGAAGTCGTTTCAGGCGAATGCTGGGATAGTTGTTTGATACAGGTCAATTTGCTTACTTCCGCTTTACTGACTGTTCCAGCAACTGATTCTGTCATTTATTATTCGCATTCAACGAGACGTCATGCTAAAATCACTAAAATAAGTCCAATTTTAATAACAATTTCTGAAGGGGAATTTTTGAAATTAATATGTATAACTTCATGAAAAAGGCGCAAAGATTCCAAAAATGTATTCAAAGTGAATACTGTNGTTACTTCCGCTTTACTGACTGTTCCAGCAACTGATTCTGTCATTTATTATCCGCATTCAACGAGACGTCATGCTAAAATCACTAAAATAAGTCCAATTTTAATAACAATTTCTGGAGAGAATTTTTGAAATTAATATGTATAACTTCATGAAAAAGGCGCAAAGATTCCAAAAATGTATTCAAAGTGAATACTGTTGTCAAGTTATGCGAGCTTCCCTACTTCCGCACGAAATAATTCCTCTAAATACCATTTTACATGCAAAATTACGTTGCAGCATAAGTTCTTACCGAGTTATGGTTCAATATTATGAAATTTGTCTTAAAATTATAAATTTCCTAGAAACTAATTTTTTAAATCGATACGTTTAGTGAAATAAGACGTCATCTTTGCCCAGTGAGTTTCGATCACTCTTATGATAGTCATTTGGCAACATAACAGCGAATGTTAACGCAGNCTTTAAAGCGATACGTTTAGTGAAATAAGACGTCATCTTTGCCCAGTGAGTTTCGATCACTCTTATGATAGTCATTTGGCAACATAACAGCGAATGTTAACGCAGATATGGACTATTTAAAGGTCATAAAGTGGTAATACCGCAAGAGTTATGATTTTTTTTTCCTTTATATAGGCATGCGTATATACATACAGGTGTGTGTGATTTCCTAGAACACAATTTTTCATGAAATNTTTTAAATCGATACGTTTAGTGAAATAAGACGTCATCTTTGCCCAGTGAGTTTCGATCACTCTTATGATAGTCATTTGGCAACATAACAGCGAATGTTAACGCAGATATGGACTATTTAAAGGTCATAAAGTGGTAATACCGCAAGAGTTATGATTTTTTTTCCTTTATATAGGCATGCGTATATACATACAGGTGTGTGTGATTTCCTAGAACACAATTTTTCATGAAATATTTTACACTTCACGTAATTATATACTTATGTCAATGAACCGAAAAAGGTATCCCATATTATATTGTAATATTTTAAGGGCGCGCGTAGTTTCGTTTTAAATCCTATTTACGTGTACAAGCATCTAGGAGCGAATCAGCCTCTCTCCTCTCGCTGGACCAGTTCACATGATCCCGAGCGGCGGGAGGGGGATGGAGTGGAGGGTCTGGAGTGGAAGAGGCCGAAGGCGCGTTAAATCAGAGCCGGCGATCGGCGCGGAGGATCGATCCCGGCGGAACGAAGTCTCCCGGAATGAAACTGTATCACCCAGCAGGGGGTGAACTGGGAAGGGAGGGGGTGGTGGAGAGGAAGGCTGGCTGGTAGCAGTCGCTTCCTTCTCGCACCCCGGTGTCGATATGGCCCCCGGCAGGAATTATTGTCGTTCCAGAAGGGCACAGGGGAGAGTGGGGAAGGTCTTCGGCTGAGGGGAAGGTGGGGTTAGGAGGGTGGCAAGTCACGACCCCGCCGCGGTGTCACTGGAGAAACTGGTGGCCGGTCAAGGGTTATCTGGATTCTCCCCTGGAATGCCCACTCTTCATTCCTCTGAGAAGGAACATTACACAAATATTCCATATTCACTTCAACCTCAACTAAGGTGATAACACTGATGGTACTATCTTTCTCTGCAGCACAGCTCGCATTAACGAATAGTGGCGCGTAGTTTTAATCTGCAAAGGACTAGTAAATAGCGGCGCTATGATAGGTAAGTTCACAGCTGCAGGAGGGGGAGCCAGACAAACGCTTATGAGAACACTTTTCTGGATGTGTGTTTGTGTTTATATGTGTATGTGTGTGTGTCAATGTTTGTGTGCAATCACCCTCCTAAAAAGTTTTGAACGCATGAAATGAATTTCACCAAACACGGTACACCTATAGTCCTTAGTAAGGACATCTGACTTTTGTAGTGTTCGATCACGCCGGGAGTTTTCTTTCAAAATGGCGTCCATTTTAACTTAGGTTGGTATATCATATATCGAGAACCATTCTACCAATTTAAACCAAATTAGATATGCAGCCATTGCATCATGTAAGTATTGAATTATTGAATTAAGTGATGGATATTTTTGTTGGTCGGCCATTTTATGAGATAGCACCACATGAAAAAATATATGCTTTACTTGATATCTAGAAAACTGCTCAAAAAATTCTCGTCAAATTAGCAAGTAACTAATAATATGGTAGGTCATGTAAACTTATTGCAATTTATATTTAGCAAGCACCTAATTTCAAAATGGCAACCACAAAATATTTTATTTTTCATTGGGATATTTACCATACCATTCAACCAATAGCGACCAAATTATGGATGATTAAAGTATTTATTAGATGCAGCATATAAGCCAACACACAACCACATTTCTCTGTCATTTTGTAAGATAAGGCCATACGAATAAACGAAGTATTTGCCATATCTTGGTAAATAATTGACCGATTCCTACCAAATTAAGTAATACTGCAGCAGGTGATGTAAACTGGTGTGTTTTAAGTAGGTCCGACACATATTTTCAAAATGGTAGCCATATAATAATTTTAGCTTCGTATGCCATATCGTCGAAAACATGCAATAAATTCGAACTTATTATTTTATGGTGGTATATATTACAGCCATCAAATGAGTCCACGCAAAGCCCCTTTTTTTTGCCATTTTGTAAGACAGCATCACAGGAAAAGATATTTTCATATCTATGGGAAAACACATTCCCGCCAAACTTTGCAGACAAGTATCACAACGGCAGGCAATGTGAATTGATATGTTTTGTGTGGGTCAGACACTTATTTTCAAAATGGCTTTGGCTATATAAACATTTTCCCTCAGCATGTTATATATATACGAAATTACGAAATAAATTTCCACTTAATTTTGTATGCTGGTAATATCTATTACAACCTACATAAAATAATGTTGTTTTTATGTCACATCTCGGGAAACGATTAACCGATTTGCAGCAGATTTGGCGAAAAAGTGTTTTAGTGTACGAGTGCCGGGATAGGCACGTGTGTATTTGTAATTGTCTCACCACGGTTGCTTATTTTTATGATTTCATCCGTAGTGATTTTCTTGTCAACGAGACACCAAGGCCGACCGACCATCTTAATGTATAAAAACTTCATGAAAAATTAATTGTACCCATGTAGAGGAAATTAGGTTTATTAGTTAAATCAGTAAGATCCTGTTGAATTATTGATTCATTTCCAATTGTAGTTTTTTTAACACTTCTTGTATGAATTTTGATGCTAACCTTCAAACTCCTAATTAGTATTCAGCGGACACATCAAAAAGGATCTACGATTTTTTTGTAATAATGCTTGTACGACGGTATTTTTTTGCGTATTTTGATTTACGCGTGGATATGTGAACATTTGCATGCCTATAAGTATGTGTATGAGTTTGTAATTTATTAACCACGAACGATTCTGGATTCCGATTCTTACTGACCAGAGTGGATAACTGTGACCTATATATACAGTGCTCATCAAACTTGCTGAGATGTATACATAAAATTATTAATTCATATTATATGTATACATACCTGTCTGTGTGCGAACAGTACTTACCTATAAGAGTTTTATATATCCTTCACAGATTATAATAAGTGATTGGAATTTTCAACATTGGTATCACTGTGAATATCAGTTAGTATATATATCGCCTATATGGCGAACCAGTGATACACAGTAACGTCCAAAGCGCTGAGTAACCCAATGCACTGTAATTTATCACATGTTACTTGCATATTTTTAAATATGTATCAGAGAAGCAATTTGTACAGTAGTATCGTACTTGGTTATCGAGTTTCCGGTAATGTAGTTCACTTTACTTTGTATTTGGAATCCTTCTAAATTAACTGCGTCATACTTTTGTTGGAAATTCGCAGTCTACACCATTATTGAAAAAAAACAATTTCATATATTATAAAATATGCCGTTTAAATAGATTACATTTTATTTATATATTATATATAAAAGTATCAATATTTTTATATTTATTGATGTGTAATATTTACGCCCAAACTCACACGGTTATTAATTTCATCATTTTTAGATGATGAACACACAGACACAGAAGAAACTTACTTTAATATAGACTGTGTTGTCGAATAAAGAGTAATGCTACTCGAATATGGCAAATCAATTATGTTGGCAAAGAAATATTACTTAGGTTTTTGAACTGCTGATGACGTTGGTAGCTCGAGGCTGGCTGTAATCCCAAGAAACGGCGCAGTTGTGGCAACCACAGCGCGCCCAGTGCAAAGAGACAGGATGAGTGCGATGGTTTACCATTGCCTTCCGTCATATGCTGGTGTGTTGTCAATCGAACCCAGATTATTTCAATTAGAGACAATAACACTACAAAGGACATCGTTTTCAAAAGTTTTCATAATATAGTTAATTCATATTAGTGGACATTGGCCACTTTTCATTCCTTTGTCTTATCGGCAGTTTATTCATATATATTTTTTTTTTTGTTTTAGTTCTTGCAGTTAAATTTTCTTTTTTTATTATAACATTCATTATTTTCATACTGTAGTTGTCGCTTCATAACTGTATCTCAAAATGTTACACATTTTCTAGCACGAGTTTACTCCTGGTTTCCCTGTTACGAATATGACAAGGAAAACTGTTTCAATTTGAAACATTTGCATTTGCTATACAAGTTAGCCTGTTAAAAGTTTTAACTGTTCATATAGTAAAGCTTAAAAAAACTGACAAATTTAATTAGTGAGCAGATGGTAATGTAATTATTTTAAAAAAGGGGTGCTTTTATTTTGATGCAGTCTTTCCACACTCTGACTTTACTCACTCCTTTCCATTGTGTCCTGGTATTGCAGTACTTTCTGGCCTTGCTGTCTCACTGAATACATTTGTCGCTTGCTTCCCTTATTGTCCCTTGTTACACTCCCCAATTCTCTATCGACTTCGTCAGCTGCTGGTCCTGCTAAATACTGTTTCTCATCCTCTTTAAACCTACCATATTTCTACGTTGAAATCCTTCCTCTCTTTCATTTATTATTCTTACTGTCCACGACTTTTTTTGATTAGTTTTGCTTGCGTTAAAGGAGACCATTTATGATTCAAGTCAATACTTTTAGCTCACGAACTGAAACCGGTTGATTTTAGTTAACCTTGTTCCATCCAGAAAGCGAGATCGGCTAAGATTGGTTTTTATAATACATGCGAACCAACTTGCCAAGGCTTATAAACTACCTATTGAGTGGCTAAAATCAAAATTGTTGAACTGCTCAGATAGAGTTATTTCAGGTTAGAATCGTTTATTCAAAAGTCGAAATTACGAATTATAAATACAAATCAAGTAATAGAGGGAATCTCTAGGCCACTGATATTTGGAGGAGATTCTTTAAATACTAGATATCAGTTTCCACATCCAGTCAGCGTAGATTTTTTATATACTTTCCTGAGAGTGTTTGTTTTTGTACTGGAGTTTCTAATAGCTTTTTTTTAGTGTTTTATTGAAGAACTAGTCTCTAATTTACATGTATTAGGTACAGCCCTTGTGGTACAGATTTTGTTTACCAACACTAAAACGATTTTCTGGGCAAACAATATGCACGTTATTTTTAACACGACAGTTCCTTAACAAGAATGAGCTCTAATATTGTAGATAAAATGAATCATGTTAAAATAAAACGGGTTATTCAAGTGTTTCTAACGTTTTTCTGAACCCTTTATGCGTTCCAAACATCCATGTTGACTACTGGCACATTCGATTTTCGACAGTGTCAACTACTAATGCAAAACATGGGTGTTAGAATATGTATGTTTTCTAATAGTGTTAAACCATTCATACGTTTGAGACAATTAATAGGGTAACATAAGAAGCAGATGAACTATGAAAACGAAACTCGAAGTTGAGAGTTCAACAACAAACGGAAATATGAGTGCAAAACTGAGATTTCAAGCTTAGGATGTCGACTACTGGTGCATTTACCATAATGATCGTTTTGCAATACAGTGTATTTTCCGAAGGAGTGGAGTACAGAACAAATATGAGTGGGAAGACAAAGAATAACAGAACCGGTGGTTTTGCAGTATTGTACATAATTGTATTGGATACCAGTTAATGTTGCACATCTCAGTGTTAACCAAGTACATATTTAATGAAAATTCACTATTTAAACAATGCTATCGTAATTGGATCATCATTTTGCACAACTGGTTACATGCAAACTATAAGAACGGGCATAAATAACTCAACTTATCAAGCAAGAAAATGTTACAGATTTTAGTGGCCCAAATACGAGCACTGCCAGTTTTATGTCGGTAAGAACAAATAAAGATTATCAATCTGGGCTATTCAATTTGGGGATATCTGTCCGAGCTCGTGAAGCGTGGAACTTATGCCAGAATTACAGAATTTATGATGGAATTTTTACGCACGCCTCGTAACGAGAACCTTGGGATGATCGCTTCCCTTACCCTCCTTCAACTTCCTACTTTCCGATAAATTTTTTATATATCTGACCTGGTCTGTGCTTGGCGGCCGGATATGGTTCGTTCTTAATTTACAATGGGTGTACGGGCACATGCGAGTATACCTCCCGCCCCTCTGCACCATTGGTGGGTGATGTAAAAATAGCGGTTTCCTCGGTGACCAATTCCGCGAAATCGGATGACCTAAATTGAAGTCGTTAAGCTCTCTTATGTTCCGGGGTCACACAGGCGCTGCGTGGATGGTGTTAGACCCAGGGGGGGGAGGGGAAGGATGTGATGTCGCTGCCATATCACTACGGCTTTCTACGTCACAGTCATCCGGTACGGGGTTTAATTTCCCTCGCCCCCCCTCCCGGGACAATCGGCCAAGAGTGCAGCTCTGAGCCGATTTCAATACGACAGGACGGGGAAAACTGAAACCCAACCCCCCGCTGAGGTAGTGGGACAAAAATGCAGACTCCAGATCGACCCCATTCCCTCCGAACACGCACACCCTCCTTCCTTTCGCCGTGGGAGTGTCGGGGTAGGACCATTGTAGCACGTCGTAAATCAAGGTGCAGTGGGAGGTAGGCTAGGGTCCCATCCTGGGTCAATTTGTTCCACCCGCTCGGCCCCCTGTTGTCTGCCGAATGTGTGCTCTCCCGCTGTATGAAGTGCGTCGGCGCATCACGACTGTGAGTTGTGTGTATGTGTGTACGCTTGCATGCCAGGCGTCGACGCCGATCCCCTCTCGTACATTGTCCGCTGACAAATGACGGTGGGCAGTCGACGGGGCCTTGAAGCGACGGCAGGGGGCGGGTTCGATGACAGAATAAAGGTCGTTCCCTGTGCCTCCCCTCGACACTACTGCACCCCCCACCAAGACCATTATGAACCGTGACGAGGTGCGATGAGAGGGCGGTCATACCAGATGGCGAAAGGTCGCGTGTAGCAAGATGGATTGTGGTGGATTGGGTGAAGGGCCAGGGGTTGTTCGGGCAGGCAGACAGGGAGATGAGTCCTCATCGTCCCTCGGATCTTTTTTTTTTTTTTTTTT
>NQII01006389.1:19714-182944 GCA_002778355.1 Clitarchus hookeri
TATGCCCGAGGTGAAGGATTTATTCTAAGTGTATATAGCCTTTCGATCGGTCATGTCCGAAATAGGTTATTTAAGAGTGGGAAGACGTGGCGGTTTTCCCCAAATTGCGATCGGCTGTCGGAAGTTGATTTCCCTATCACCACTAAAATACTTGTTACCAGCAAGAGTGTTATATTAATACTCCATCACTACGACATACCCTACAGCTCTACGCGAGAGCTTTCTTTCAGTCTCACGATTTGGGCACTCCACGCACGGAGGTTTTGGTTGACTTCGGTGGTTTGTCTCGTCTCTACGTGGCTGAATTACTTACAAATATCGTGCTGTGGCAATGAAGCTTAATTAACTATACTTTTAAATAGGCAAATGTAGGTTAATTTTATACATATATATANTCGTGCTGTGGCAATGAAGCTTAATTAACTATACTTTTAAATAGGCAAATGTAGGTTAATTTTATACATATATATATAAGACTTTGGGCTATTTTTACTTCCTAGTGTAAAGAACGGAAGAGAGAATTTTTTTGGTTCAATGGTGTCCTTTAACACTCNTCGTGCTGTGGCAATGAAGCTTAATTAACTATACTTTTAAATAGGCAAATGTAGGTTAATTTTATACATATATATAAGACTTTGGGCTATTTTTACTTCCTAGTGTAAAGAACGGAAGAGAGAATTTTTTTGGTTCAATGGTGTCCTTTAACACTCTTATGCCGTGCTACTAATACCAACAAACAATTTCTTACGAAAGTGGCGGGTCCTCAACGGAAAAAAGAGGGACTCTAGTATCAAGGAATTATATAATTCTGGCCAAGTCGTGGTACTCGGGGTTTGACAGTACCAAAGTAAAATGTTTTCATAACCATCCCTATCATTTCCATGTAAAAATTTCGTTTACAGCATAGGTTTTGTCATTTTCTGGATAAATACGCATAATATTTTATTTGTTATCATTTTTGGTGTATTTATTCGTAAGTAACAGTGACAGGCTGGATGAGTGTGTTTAAATGAAATATTTTTAAGTGCTGGAGCTACTGAAGAACAAATTAATTATATACAAAATTTCTCCGATTCACTGTAAGAAATTCACAGGCACAAATGTGAGAAAAGGGGGAAAAAAAAAAAGTCTATGCTATTTTTCTTTTATCCGAGACGTTTCGCCCCTGGTTTGTAGAATTTCAGCATTGTTCTTTCTCATAAGCACCGTGCAGAAAAAGACAAGGCATATGAATCCTTTGAGGCTTCAAGAAATGTTTATTATCCATTCAGTGATCGCTAACGATTCACATCTTCAAATAAAATAACGGGTCTAAAATGTCGCATGGTCACATGCAGGAAAGTGGATTCGAAATCCACGACTTCCTTCCAGTCGAGTAGGCAATGTAGTATTGGTATTTTATTCGAAGACCTTGAGGCTTTCACTCTGTGAAAAATAATGTCCGTGTAACCAATAATCCTGCTTATCCGGTACTTAAATTCTCAAGCAAATTTGCTGTTTTATATCGGTGGCCGGGAAGATAATCACCGCCTAAAAAATGTATTCAACGAATAAAACTTTTATTAAAATATTTTAGGCAGTTCTAATTACCTAATAATATTTCCAATAAACCTTAAACTCACAAAAACACTGACATTTTATTTAGTATACATATACTTTTTAACTATTTTGTTTGTCTTGTCTGTCGCCTTAAATAAAAGAAGCGCAAGTAAGCTGTGTTTGTTTATCAGCGTTAATTAGTTTTTGTTGACTATATGCTAAATTCTCCAATAGTAAATTTGACCGAAGTATATCTCAAAAGACTAACTTTTCAAACAATATTGTTTTAAAAGTATGTGTTAATCAAATAATTACTAAGTTGGGTATCCAACGCTCTTATCTACTGATAGCATTCTATATTTGGTTAATATTTACTAATTGTTTCACAGATATGTCATGAAAACATAAAATATTATTAAACAGTCTTTCCGATATGCTATTTTGGTATGTTATAATTATATTTATGAATGTTTCTTCCATATGATTACATCAAGTCAAATATAATGGAAAATTTGTTTCTGAGTTATTATGCAGTCATAAGCTCCACTTTTCAGGTGTAAATTAATTACCCGAAATGGGTATTACCAGCTTATTAACTTTCGTTTGTTTCAGTAATTTAGTTCCTGATTTTTTGTCTCACGTACCTACATAAAGTTTAGGATGTCGACATTTGGAAAGGAGAATGCAGCGGGGCTGAATACTTTTAAAGTCAGGTTCCCGTATTGGACACCCTAAATACCTGGAGCATGAGTAAATTACAAGTATGTTGTAAAATTTATTAGAGAGACGCCTACACAAAACCAGACAGAAAAATGATCTCTTAAATTACAGTAAGATCTGAAAAGTAGTCAAGTCATAACGCAAATATTTATTTGGCAATTTACGAGTAAGTTTTTGAAGCAAATATTTGTAAATTTGGTCACCGTTGTTTAATATCAATTAGTTATTTAATTTAAGTCCACTGGAAATTCCTCAGCTTGCCTTTTCATTTTTCCTAAGATCATTAGTAAAAAGCTCTATCGGGTAAAGAGTGAAACGTTTCACAAAGGACTGCTGATAACAGCCAAAGACGAATAAATACAAATGCTGTGAAATAAACAAGAGCAGTGATTGAAGAGTAATGGTCTTCCATTGAAGAGACGTTTATACTTTGCGCACACAGCATATAGCAGAAGCTTTTAATTTGCTTCGGTCCACGCTAAGATGAATTAAAATGTAACTTTTGACTGCAGCTTACTCCAAATTGTAGACGGATACGCAAGAACAAAATCACAACAAATTTTCAGCAGGCGTATAATTTCTACGGCGCTTGAAAGCGGTACAATTTTCGTAGCTCAGTTCTTAAAAACAGAATCCAGCAAACGTTATGAGACTCTTACAAGTCCTCTATTTAAAAAAAGTACTAACTTAAATATCTCTATAGTTACACTTAATGAAGCAACAAAATGTACGGCGATGCTTTAAATTATATTAAAGAATGGGTATAAATACAGACGAATTTGGTAGGCCAAAAGAAAAGGGCTATAAAAATCACAAATTATTGGAATGAAAAAAATAATACAAGTGTACTCCAGTAGATACCGAATTCAATGCTCGTCAAAATTATTCTTTTCTATAGCGCTTTAAACCCTTTGTCACACAGAGGACTGAGTTTTAATATAGTTACGGCTTCACAAATTCAGTGAAAACAGAAAAAAGGGCCAAAAGAAAACTGCATTTGGCATAGAAAACTAAGAAAAATGGTGTTAGCCTGATGTAACATTAATTTCCCTCAATTATTTTAATCACGAATCAAAGAACGTCGATGGCAATCTTAACACCGAAAACTTCCGAACGTACAAAAGGAAAGCGTATGTTTGCTATATACTTCATTTATTTTATGCAATGGTTTATAAAAATAAAATATTTCCGTCCGCAGGCTATCTCTTTAAATGTCTTGCGGGGGAGGGAGAATGTTTATTTAACTAAGGAATGATGTTTCCATGCTGTACAGTAATTCACAAACCCAATACCCTCGGCCTTCCGTTGCTGTTGCACATACATACGAGATGTTCTCGTATATAAGTCGCTTGTTAACAGTGGTGCTGTTGCGTATCGTAGCCTAAACAAAATTGCAAGTGGTTAATTGTTTTGCAGGGGGGGGGGGATTGGAACATTCATGACGTCCCTGCTACACTTTGAAATCCAAATCCAAATATTGTTTATTGTGTTAAAAGTGTATTGTTCCCTCTCGCAAGTTTTAATAACGGCACGTCTAGGACTAAAACTTCTACCCTGGTTGTTGCTTGCTGTTTCAATCACAAACTGGTTTTTAACTTCAGAGTCTTAGACTACTGACGAGTTATTTTATTTCTTTCGACAGAGAAATTTACAGGAATGTGGCGAAAAATCTACATCTCACGTACATGACATCACTGTTGGAAGCTATTTAATAACTTTGGGTCCAAACAACGAACAAAGCAGCCCACATTACAATAAATTCAGTTTACTAAACGCTATTTCCCAGTCTTGCACAGTTTACACCGTCAACTCAATTCCTGTTTTGGCATTTATTGTACGCTCGTCACTACCACCGAATGGTTCCAGTAATGCTGTGCCTGCGGTCGTGCCGAAGTTTTGAACGCTGTCTCTGGGTGTGATTTTTCATAGAAAAAGCGATAGTATTTATGTTAATATTTACAACATATTAGTACATAACCACTCGAGAACTTTTCCAAAAGAATTACGTAATTCTAATTTCATTTAGTTAAAAATGTTAGCACCGGTTTCGCAATGCCTGGTTTTGCTGGTTACAGACATTGTCTTTTTCTCAATATGTGTGGTTTAAAATAACCAGTGATTTATTTACCTGTAACCAATGTGTTATGCATACGCTCCAATGCCCCTCCTTTAAAATACCCGCATTTTTAGATGCACAGAACAGTGAACGAGGGTAGCTATGGATAATCGAGAACTCTCTTCAGCGATTACTTAATTTCCAGTCAATCAGAAATAAGCTCCAAGGTCGATTAGTTTAGCGCAACACAATCTCTTATTAGAGATCTTGCATGTAGCAACCAGCATATCACGACTGCTGTACAGGTATAGGCGTAATCAGGCAATGCATCTGCGGTGTTCTTCCATAATACAGCTGTCTTGAGCAGCAGCAGCAACAACAACAAGGTTTATATTGCTCCACTCCCCGGTTGCAAAGCTATTATTGGAGTTACGACGCTACGCTATGAGCTATGAACTATACTTCGGGTCATTGGGATTGTCGAATTCAATTTTAACTTTATATTATTGAAATAATACTAGTTCAACCAGCCTCATGGAGTTTCCACAGGAGCAAGCTCCTCGGGATGTGGAGGTCATGACTGGCCATGTTCCCACCCCTGCACCCCAGGACCCCTGCGCCCCTGCACCCCTCATCAGCGGCTCCTCTATTGGTGTGTTATTTTATTGTGAAAGTTTCAATGCCAACTGCCTACCATCATACCGACTTATTATGCAATTTTTCCCTCCCAGCCTACCAAGGCGTGAATCTCCCTTTCGGAGGCCGCATCCCCTGCCAGTTGGAGCATAACGGCCATTTCACGTTATCATGATGCTATATTAATGCCCCGCTCGTCTTTCGACGATTGGGGCATTGCCTGTTGCGATTTTCAAACCACTGCCAGCACGAGTCCATCCTCAATCTGACCTTCGGGCGCAAGGGTAATCTGGTTACCGAACACAAGCCCCAACGGAGCCGCGTCTCCTGGTCCCCTGATGTGAAAACCTCTACAGTAGTGGGGTCAGCCCGTGCTACTCCTTCCTTTTCATCATGGGTTCTCCATTTCAGTGGGTTAATCCCCAACGCGAAAATGGTCTCTTTCTATTCTCTTGAGTTTCTTCACATTGAAATTCAGCTTTTGGACCTCTCTAACCGTAAATGAGTCGACCACCGGCCAGCCACCTGGCGCCTCTGTCATGACTGCCCACGAACTACGAATTGTCAGGGAGGCGGATACCCATTTTAGTAAAACATGGTATAGGGCACGCCCTGGTTTCCCACGTTTGCCAATCCCAACCATGGGATTGCCCAGCAGTACCACGAGGTGGTGTGGGTTCCTTTGAACTTGCAGAGGCTATAACTTGCGCTTGACCAGCCATTCCTGTAACTAAGTTTCCTGCCAACATATGATACTAGGGGTGGCAATACCCCCGACACAATTATTGGGTAGCAAGATTCTCTCCGCCTCTAAGTTGGTGCTCGCAGGCAGAGAAGGGAAGTCCCTTCAGTAGTCGAGGACGACCCCACCAGGTTTTTGTAACACAGCCTCAGGGCACCCCGGGGAGACCCCGAGGAGAGTCTAGCTCTCCCCGGGTGTTCCCGCCAACCGAGAATGTCACCCCCACCATTGATACACCACCAAAGAACTGAACTGGCCCTCCTAGTTCGGGAAGGCTCGCAAATATCCTACCTCACTGACTGCGTATTGAAAACAACACACTTACAGATGGCAGAAAAGGTTACGCCAACATCGTGTGAAACCCTAATGAAGACAGATAAGAAATGTAACGAAGAGCACTCCGCCACAATTTAATGGTACTTAAAGCGTGTTTACACAGCCCTATGTGTGCAATAAGCCTACAACAAACAGACTGCTACGTCATTTCGCCACCTGTTCTATGGCGATACGTACGTTACTAAACTTTTTCGCTATAGAAAGCAACGCTGTGCAAGTTATCGCACGTGTTTGTATACAGCTCCCAAAAATGGCACTTAAGAAGGTCACTGACCCAGGACCTCGAGCAGGTTTCCGGTGTTCTTCAGGCGAATTATGAGTGTATGGTGTTCTTCAGGCAAGTTAGGGATGTTCGGTGTTATTCAGGCTTATTACGAGTGTTCGGTGTTCTTCAGGCTTATTATGAATGTTCGATGTTCTGCAGACGAATTACGAGTGTTTGGTGTTTTTCATGCCATTTATGAGTGTTCGGTGATCTTCATGCGAACGATAAATGGACCTTACCGCGCCTAAACGGAGTGAGGTCTATTGAAAACCGAGCACCTGCCGCGACCTGAGGTCTGAACTCGTGTCACACGGCCAAACAGCTAAGTTCTACCAACTGAACCACCTCTCTGCTACTATGCGTCTACGGCTTTTTTAAATTTTACCATCCTGCCTCCATTACACAGGATTATTGTTAGGACCCATGTTTTTTAAAGTGTCTCCAACTAGATTAAAGACCTCTAAATACCGCATGAACGGAGATTAAAACATAAAAGTAATGCAATAGTACCCAACAGTCCCATCACCGAATCATCTTGTACCATACGACGTAACGTTGTCTCATACATTGCAGTGGGATCTATATGAAATGAGTTAATTTCCTATTTTGAAATAATAACCGATTTCAGTGATCTTTAATCGTTTTTTTTTTGNGAGCTATATGAAATGAGTTAATTTCTTATTTTGAAATAATAACCGATTTCAGTGATCTTTAATCGTTTTTTTTTTTGGTACATAAATAATTGTAGATAATATTTCACTTCACCGAACCAAACTAAAAGTAATGTTCTCCACANTTTTTTTTTTGGTACATAAATAATTGTAGATAATATTTCACTTCACCGAACCAAACTAAAAGTAATGTTCTCCACAATTGCACGAAGTTAAAACTCAGCTTTATAGTTTATCCCATATACTTTGATTCACTGTTAAAGCGACAATTCTTCCAGCAAAACTAGCTGTTGAAGCTAGGTTGCCAATTTCAGTAGCGAGATCTTTGGCATGTTGGATATCTAGTTTCCCATTGTAACAAACTTTTTGCGAAAATGTAGAAAGCACTTACAATTTAGTGTATTTTGATAGTTTGCCATTTAGTACTGTAGGTAACAGTACAGGGTTGAGGCCCTGGTTTGTGTTTTCAGGTTGCTAGGCGATTATTTTCATGGAGCTCTTGTGTGCTAAATATCGCAGTTATTTTCAGTATTTTATGATCTAGCCCACTTTTATTTAACGTTGTCTCTAGCCTGAACCACTCTTCTGGGTTCTACTAATAAAGGCCTCTGAGAAATGTGGAGGAGAGATTCGTTAAGAGGGCGGTAGGAAGAAAGAAGGGCTTTTTTTGTTGGTAATCATGATACATGTCTTGAAGTGCGTACTTCCAACACAACAGGTAGCGAGGTGAGCTCTAAACTTACCTCCTCTGATGAAGAAATGTTGCGCAGCTGTTCTGCGCGCATCATATTTCATCATCTCCACCGCAATAGTAATTACGTTCAATGGCGAAAGTTACGGCAGTTTCCGAGTTGTCGCCTTAACTTTGAGGCTATTTCCGTTGACGACCTCACATTCGGAACTTCTGGTCTTTCGCTGTCCGTAAATAGCAAGGCGTCTCTGCTGGGGTGAATTAGCCCGTAGGCTTTCCGCGCTCTGACACAAATTCGACAACCATATTAACAAATAAAATTCTGTGGAAAGGATGGTTGAAAGTTAGAACGCCTTTACCAATTCAAAATTTTTGTAAAAATGGTTTTTGTACCCNATTCTGTGGAAAGGATGGTTGAAAGTTAGAACGCCTTTACCAATTCAAAATTTTTGTAAAAATGGTTTTTGTACCCGATATTTTTTCTCGAAACTAACTCAGACTTTTGAAGAGTTTAACGTTAACGAAATATAGTTGGCGAAAATTCATCTGATTATCCTTAACGTCGCCAAGTTCTATTATGCTCGTAAGTAAAACATTTTGTGTNATAGTTGGCGAAAATTCATCTGATTATCCTTAACGTCGCCAAGTTCTATTATGCTCGTAAGTAAAACATTTTGTGTTTTCGTACTACACCTAAGTGAATTTACAACTCGTTTTTGAAAGTTTGCTAGTGCAAAGTGCTGAAATAACTCCGAGATTTGAAAGCTACACATACCGATTCTGCCATTTCATTAAACAATGTAGATGGAGCCACGTAGTGCTAATGTTAGCTCATGCAGCAGAACAGTTCAAAAGCGTGTAGAATCTCTGGAAGTACTATAAGAGAATGCAAGTTGCCTTGTGAACATATGTCATAATACTGTAAACTAGCATTAAATGAAGTGGTGAAAACGNTATAAGAGAATGCAAGTTGCCTTGTGAACATATGTCATAATACTGTAAACTAGCATTAAATGAAGTGGTGAAAACGTATGTATGTTGCAAAGGAAACGTTACGTGGCCAGAAATTTACTGAGGACCTGAGGACTGATAGAAAAGTGTTCTAATAATAATAATAATAATAATAATAATAAACTATACTAAGCGTAAACTTTTCAGGAATATTTTATCAGAAACATTACTNTAATAATAATAATAATAATAATAATAAACTATACTAAGCGTAAACTTTTCAGGAATATTTTATCAGAAACATTACTACTGAGCATGGTATGTTTGCGCTTAAATGAGCAATTTTGAAAGCCTTGATTTAGATCTGCATTTCTCCTCATCTTTTATCCTTCGCGATATATAACGTTTATATTTCCATAAGACTAATGAATTTATTCATGCATCAGTCATGTTAAAACGAAAAATGGTTCATTATATAAATATGTTGCTAATATGCCAATCAGTTCTGTAATGCGTATAAATAAAAAAATTGATTTCCCATAATTTTGAATACTGCACTTACAATAAGTCAGATGTAAAATTATTTTACCTTACTCTCTGCCAACATAACTGGGCGCCGGTATGGCATTCACACACACACACACACACACACACCGAAAACACACGCATATACTACATTGATGGGCAGTGTTATATTATTTGAAAGGTAAACTTCAAAAGTGCTCACTTGACAGTGAACAATCTACACGATGAATAGTTAGGAAGGGAATAAGCGAATACTAAAATGTTCGCATGGAGCTGGTTTCGGGACCCGACACAAGGCAGCTCTGCAAATGTTTGCTCGTGGCGCCTCTGTTGAATACAAAGGCAAACTCGAGCCGCACATGCCAGTAACATGGCGACACCGGCCTGCAATATGCCAGTTGGTGCACGGTCACTTACTCCAGCCGGCAACCCAGCCAATAGAGAACCTTTCACAGCACCTCATAACCTATCTGCCGTAACGCCCGTTTACAGTACCTCGCGCAGCCAATCAGGAAATGGGTACGCCCACATCAGAGGAACCGCCACGACATTTTGCTTTTGTTAATTACATGTTCTGTGGTAGTGGCTTGACTTGCCGCGCTACCTCGTGTCTGGCCAGGAAAGTATAGAAAATGGAAGGAAAAAAAATAAAAATGAACGCATAGAATTTTTTATGCGGGTTCGTTCATCCTACAGTATTTTTTGTGTCCAGTTATGCAACCTTATTATACGCAACAGTCTTCTATTGGTTGTACCGCACACACATACAAATTAAGCAATGTAGATTGACCAAAACTTACTGTTAGGATAAAGTACCGCTTGCATTAAAAAACTTTTTAAAAAAATATTAGGCTTCCCAACTGTTTGTTTAAGATATCTGTCGCTGGCGACAAGTACAGCCGAAGATGTATTCAGACATCTATATTTATCCTGTAAATGATGGGAACATTTTGTTAAACTCAGTTGAAGACACTCTTGATAAATGCACGTTTGAATTATTTTTTCAGTTGGATCATATTCTGTTATTTGCTTAATTTTGGTGTTCGCATCTGCTTACTGAAACTCCATTGACTGGTTTCTTGCAGCAGTGCAATTTATTTATTACCTTGGTAAATGTAAAGCTCGGACAAATCGTTCGTTAAAATAGGTTGNTTTCTTGCAGCAGTGCAATTTATTTATTACCTTGGTAAATGTAAAGCTCGGACAAATCGTTCGTTAAAATAGGTTTTTAGAGTACAGCCACGGAAATGCTTGAAAGCCGGTCTGGTATAATATTTTCCAGAGTAGTTAAAATTTGAATTACTATATGATATCGTGCAATAACATAAATTTACTGAATGTGTCTACTTGGTAGAAATTTCAAATTCAATATTTTTATGCACACAGGCTCTTCCGGTGTGTAACCTGNTACTGAATGTGTCTACTTGGTAGAAATTTCAAATTCAATATTTTTATGCACACAGGCTCTTCCGGTGTGTAACCTGAAAAAAAAACGACTACTGGACCAAAATTATTAGAGTAAATATTTGCGCTGTACAAATTTTTTTTAAAGCTTCTCAGTAAAAAACACATTTTTTTCTTCGTAATATTTCATTAGTTTAACTTTCGATAACGACGAAAGGATAATTTGATTCAGTTTATTGTGTACCTGTGGCAACTGGGAGTAGTCAAAATAACATCAACTATTCAATTGCCTATAATCAGATTGCTATGATTGTGGCTTATGTATACTATAGCTGCTGTGAAGTTAGCATGCTCTTTTGGCGTTTCATTTATGTTCTTTAATAATCTGTTAAAAAAACATTAGTTTCAGTTATATCAAAAACACGACCCCATACATTCAGTGGCGCCAGTGTTGTGTTTGCTAAACCCATGATTGTCAGGCTACTTTGGAAGATACGATTATGTACGTCAATTGCTGGAGTACTATCTAAATATTCTTCCGATAAGATTTGGCGTTTGAAGAGCCGGAAGACTCCACGTGCTGGAGCTGCACGACTACAAGAAAAAAGATAGGAACTAGCTTTGTTTTTAGAACGGTCACAAATTAATTTATACGTTAAGGTGTAAAAATCACGCCAATATCAGCATGCTCTGTACTTACGTTAAGCATTTCCCTTGCCACCAATAAGCAACTTACGTATGCTCAGTGATACTGGCATTAATCATTAATGGCTAAGAGTTGTAGACATACCCACAACAAATCCGATGAGCCACAAAGAGGACTCTCAGAGTATTGAGCACTGGTGTCTTGCTGTGTGCAGTGCTGGTCATAAATATTGATAATTTGTAGCCTGCCCACGATCGTGGACACGTGGAATGAAGAGGGTAAAATTGATGCCGATTTTTTTAGGTCTTCCTACAGAGCGTATAATAATATCGTGTGGTAAAAANGAATGAAGAGGGTAAAATTGATGCCGATTTTTTTAGGTCTTCCTACAGAGCGTATAATAATATCGTGTGGTAAAATCATATTTGCTTACACTGAGGCGAGAAAAGCAGTTTTATTTTCGTGGTCAGAACTTCCGGATCTTTTGAAATGAAATCACAGAAATAGATCACAGTGGAGAAGAATTTTGTATTAAAAAATAAGTTACTGATATAACTAATAACCCTAGGTTGCTCTACATGGGTGCAAATATTTTTTAAAGAAGTTCTTGAAAGATTAGACGGTAGGTAGATCTTGGCGTCTCGTTGACAGCAGTATCAGTAGAAATGAAACGAGAAGCATATGCAACAGTNGAATGAAGAGGGTAAAATTGATGCCGATTTTTTTAGGTCTTCCTACAGAGCGTATAATAATATCGTGTGGTAAAAACATATTTGCTTACACTGAGGCGAGAAAAGCAGTTTTATTTTCGTAGTCAGAACTTCCGGATCTTTTGAAATGAAATCACTGAAATAGATCACAGTGGAGAAGAATTTTGTATTAAAAAATAAGTTACTGATATAACTAATAACCCTAGGTTGCTCTACATGGGTGCAAATATTTTTTAAAGAAGTTCTTGAAAGCTTAGACGGTAGGTAGATCTTGGCGTCTCGTTGACAGCAGTATCAGTAGAAATGAAACGAGAAGCATATGCAACAGTAGTGACACAATTCCAATTACACGCGTGCATTGAACCCAGAAAACCTCATAACCATAAGCTAGCGTGCAATTAACAGCATTAAAAATGTTGGATTCAGAGCACCAACTTCTGATGGAATCAGTCTATTGTTTTGAATGGTAGTGTTTACCAACCTGAAATATTAACAAAGCCATAATTTTGAAAACAAGTGTCTCAGCCACTAATAATACATACGTTTACTTGGCTTTCCGTAGCGCTTACTGTGTGAAGAATTGGGTTGCCATCGGTTAATTTGTTCCTGATATATGGCATATAAACTTTATTTTCAAATTTGGTGCTAGCTTCCAGAATTACATAAAAAGGTTTTGTATATTAGGTTTCTAATAAATACTGTCTGCGTAAAATGTTTCTTTGAGAATGGTTAAATTGTCAGTAGTACTGACACACTTATTGACATATTTATATGGCCCCATTTTGAAAATAAATGTGGAAAATTTGGTGTAAAACTGTTTAATTTTTCCGGAATAACGGAAAACTATTCAGTTTTCTCACCTGTCATTATTTTGCAAAAGAGGTGGCAAAAGTCTATCTCTCTATGCATAATTAATGCTTCTAATGAATACTGTTACTTTACAAAATTTAATTTAATATTCTAAAATTGTTTGATATATGTAATATAATAAACTAAGTTATTGATATTATTGGCATTAGAAAAATGCCTGAAGAACCAATAACTTTATATTTCATACCCCACTGTAGCACTACGTGCGTATACAATTTGGTGGTAATCGGTTAAGTGGTGTTCCAGTTATGGCTTAAAACCTAATTTTTTTTTCATGGGACGATTATCGTAAATGGAGGGCAAAAATGTTATGTATTAGCACATTTTATGATTGTCATATATACTGCCAGTTCACAAAGTTAAGTTAAAACCTGTCACCAAGTTTCGTAGATATAACACACCAAGCTATCGTTTTATTATTTCCCCCATTATGGAAATTAATATCTGACAGTTAAAACATACAAATTTATATAAATGCTTCGCCCAATTTGGTATGATATTAAAACTTTAATTTTCATGTGCGGTTATCTTACAAAATGGCAGAGAAATAACGCTCTGTATAGTAAATTTTATGGTTATAACGTATACTGCCAACTTACAAAGTAAAGTTGAAATTTGTTTTGTAGCTTCGTAGATATAACGTACTAAATTTAAATGTTTATTTGGATACCATTTTGAAAATAAGTGTCTGACCCAATTAAAACACATAATTTTACATGGTTTGCCGTAGTTATGCTTGCTTGTGGGAATCATTTGATTTTCTCTGAAGATATGGCATACAAATGTTAATTCGTCATGGGATGCATTTTAGAAAATGGCGGACAAAGAATATTTAATGTGGAAAATTTGATTTGTTTAAATATACAAAGTTAAGTAGGAATTAATTACATGCTTTGGACTATATAGTATACAAAGCTAGAGTGGCAATATAGCTGCCATTTTGAAAATGAGTGCTCAACCTACTCAAAATATACCAGTTTACATCACCTGCCACAGTAATACCTGTGGGCCATATTTGGTAAGAATCGGTAAATTTTTCCCGAGATATGACTTCTAAACTTTATTCGTATGGCGCTATCTTACCAAACGGTGGACGAAGGTTGCTACGTATAGGCATGTATGATATTTGTAATAAATACTTTCAGCGTACACAATTTGATTGACATTTGTTAACTGTATGGTAGATCCTATACCAAATAAACCATAAATATTTGTATGGCTGCAATTTTGAAAGTAAGTGCCTAATAAATTTAGATAGTTTGTGATTATGACCTCACATAGTAATTTAGTTGCCAAATTTGGCGATTATTGGCTGAGTAATTTTCAAGATATAACCTAAAGGTTTTATTGTTTCATATAGGGCTATCTTTCAAAATGGCGACCGAACATTAATATTTTTTTAAATTAAATGCTAACTTGATACACTACAACGTACAAAAGTTGGTTTAAATCCGCTGAATGGTTCCCGAGGAAAGACATGTCGCCTTAAATTTTAAAGGAAACCGTTTTGAAAGAAATTGCTTGACATGGTCGTAAACTACAGATATCCATAGGTAGGCTAAAAAAAAAAATGTGACATGCGATAAGAATATGTATAATATTATATTTTGAACTCTCGTAGGTCTGTTGCTTGTAGAAATTAAGCTCTAGGCTTATTTTAACAACTTTTTTTTTTGCAGTAATTCGATATTTTCTGAACTTTTAAACAGTAAGGTGACATGTCGTGCATTACTCGCAAGCATGAGTTATCTTTATAATATTATCACTTAACGTGAGTCTGTTCATTTTTGTTGGCCAATCTTCGTTTAGATCTAAAATTGTAATTTATTTAATTGAAATTCTTCTAAGTAAACAACTAACTCAATAATACTTTCTAACCACAGTATTAATGAACACAACCAGTTTATAAGCAGTAAAGCTTTTTGAAAATTGATTACAATTCAGTAATTAGTACGAATATTAATTAATTCTTTATGTTCATCGTTAATTCTCTTGTATAAAAAAATTCTTATACTTTTGAAACTGTGAATGTTGAATAAAGCACAGTCTTCTGCATTTTTACGCAGTTATAACAATGTAGAAAAAACGTAAAATTAAAGAATTTGTACGTTATATTTAAAACTATTTAATCGTCAGCAATTGTTGGTGAAAATCTTTCCGTTAAGAATATTTCCCTGAGCACGTGGGCGAAATATGCTGGTTTGTTACATCGCTGAAATATATCGCATGAAACTTTATTAAAATATGCAGCGTGAAACTGGACAATCAAATATTTATTGCGTCAACATATCACGAACTGTGTGCCTCACCGTCAACGTTCTCTGTCTTCCCTCTGCCCTCATTAATTAGAGGAAATTTATGGTGAAATGGACGTTTTCAGCCGAGCTACAAATCATAGTTTTGGTTTTTTTTGTTTAGCTTCCGTTGACGGCCATATTTCGTCACCCGTGTTCCTCGCTAAACCACCGCTGTTTGCTCGGACGTGATAATCCTTTTGGTTTTTATAGCAAAGTCTGCAGCGCCGAGCGGTAAAAATAACAAGCGGGCGGAGCGCAGATAAAACCATGAAAATTGTTTTGCTAGTTCAAACAGTGATCTTCAAAATTAAAGTCTCATCAAAAATCACAGCATATTTTAATAAAACTAAATCGCTTTTGTGGATAATATTACGTCCGTGTAGCTTAACTGCTAATATTTACTCATAATATGTCACTACGTATATATTTCCCCATTTTTCATTTCGAATTATTTTTACTTGAATCCAGCATGTAAAAGAAGACAACTGCGAGCGATATTTTAACAAAACAATGAATGATGATTTGGGAAATGTGAGTTTATACATTTCTCGCAATGGTAATAGTCACACCCTATCGGAGTGGTAATTTATTAAACATTAAATTTAACACTGGAAAATATTTTTTTCCAAATTTTTACATTGAAATATATTTAGTTTATCTTTGAACTGTTCTTAAATATTTACCAAGAATAGTTGAACTTTACTGTTTTTTCACATCGATCGTTACAACATTTTGTATAATATTTCATAACTGAATTTTGTTACTACAGGTTGTTATTGGTAAACTGAGCACTTTAATAAGACCCTTCTTACGATCTATTTCTGGGGTTGCGTTGTATCCTTTCACCATATGAAAATTTAACATTGTCATGTGCCTCATCACTTCATTCATACGTCAATCACGTAAAACTGCAAAGTTATGAGAAATATAAATGTTTTACAGATATGATAATTATTACACCTAACAGCATTAAAATACAATAGAAACATAAACGTTTTTTTCCAGTATTCACATATGTTTACCTAAAACTTTTTATTCAACGTTAAAACATGTAACTACTTTCCCTTCGTTGTCACCAACTTTACTGGGTGCATGCCAGACATTGTGCCCGTTAAAGTATATGCGGGTAGGGGCAGTGACATTTTCCAGACGTTTATTTCAAAAGTGCTGACTTTATCATGAAAAGCCTTCAAATAAATTTATACTGTGTAGTCTATCTTACTGAATATGCATAGCGCACAACATTGCAGTAAACACCTGCGTCATAGTAAATTGAAAAAAAAAACCTTATTGAGTGCTACATAATTCAACGCAATACGATAAACTAACAGTGATTATTATAGTTGAGTGGTTTAATAATATACTGACGCATGTCACATACTAGCATAGGCATAGCGCCGTTACCACACCTTGCTATCTTATTAATGCAGTAGCTGTGCCCGCGGCTTCGCTCGCGTGGACTAGAGGATTATTGTTGAGGGGTTTTTTTTTTTTTTTTTTTAATAAAGATGACTTTTACTTAGTGTTAATATTCTATACTATATAAATATTACAAAACTCAACGTCTCGGTGAATTAAATGGTAAAAACACTTATTATTTTTTCTCTTTTACACATTGATACAGGGCATGGACAAAATAATATGAACACCATGCAATATAGTACAATTTGTTGCATGTTGGCAACACTGCTTCCGTGTAAATAATGCGACGCGTATGTATTGCACAGTTTACGTGCCAAGTCTTGTAAATTCTATTTCAGTGTATTATACGCTTTTTTCCACGACGGTTAAAACAAGCGATCGGTGAAATGTGTGATCTCTCAGACTTTGAAAGAGGACAAATCGTTGGTGCTCGGTTAGCGGGAGCGTCTGTGACGAAAACCGCTGAATTGTTTAATGTTTCATGAGCGACAGTGTCCACGGTAATGACAGCATACAAAAAACGTGATAAAACATCATCGGCGAAGAGGAATAATGGGTGAAACCCAAAGTTAACTGACAGAGACCAACGAACATTAAAAATAATTGTGACCAGACAATATAAACCTACCGCGGAAAAAGTGACAGCAGAACTCAACACTCACTGAGTAATACTGTTTCGACAAAAACAGTACGGTGGGAGCTCCACAAAGCTAACATTTATGGAAGGGCTGCAATTGCGAATTCCTTTATAACGGAAGCCAACGCTAAGCTGCGAAAGAAGTGGTGCGACTATCATAAAACCTGGACACTTGATGATTGGAAGAGTGTGGTATGGTCCGACAAATCATCGTTTATATTGTTTCCTACAGACGGCCGGGTTTATGTATGGAGAACCCCAAAAGAAGCCTAAGATCCGGAATGCCTGCTTCCTATAGTCAAGCATGGGGGAGGTTCCGTTATGATTTGGGCGGCTATATCGTGGTATTAATCTGGTCCTCTCATTCTCGTCACTGGCCGGATTACTGCGAATGAATATCTCGACATCCTCAATAATGAAGTTCATACTATGACTAGCATATTGCAGCCAAACAATGCCATATTCCAAGATGATAATGCGCCCATACACACAGCCAAAGAGGTCCTGTCTTGGTTTGAGGAGCATCAGAATATCATCAAACATCTTCCCTGGCCAGACCTTAACATAATTGAAACGTTATGGGGAGTTTTAGGCAGAGAGTGAGGAGCAGATTTCCATCTCCAACATCATTGAAGCAATTGGTGGATGTTTTGGTACAAGAATGGGACAACATTCGGTTGGAAACTGTTAGGAGACTCTACGAATCTATTCCGCGAAGAATTGCAGCTGTTATAAAAGCAAATGGTGTCGCAACACCTTATTAATAAATAAATATTGTGTATATGTCAGGTGTTCATATTATTTTGTTCATATCCTGCATATGCTACGGCGGAGTTTTTTTAGGTCTTTTTATTCTCCGCAATCCTTTACTATATGATATTGTTCCATCTTTAACGGTTTAGACAGCGTATTGTAAGAGAGTGCGCTGGCGGCAATCTGTTTTCCGACTTGATCACTTAAGATCAAAATTAAAACTTATTTTAAATGTATTATTACATTATTTAACAATATAACATTCGTATAATAAATAACAACATATTGAAAACATAATTTCTCTGTCTCATTACATTATTTAACATTCATTTAAGAAAATAAGATATAATTTTTATTAATTAATACATTATTTAACATTTTAACATGTGTATAATAAATAATAACATATTGAAAGTATCATTCCACTGTCTCATTACATTATTTAACATTCATATATAAAAATTAAAACAAACTAAAAACTGAATTGAAATTTTATATTTCATTATTTAACTATTTAACATTTGTATAAAAAATTACATATTAAAGGATCATTTAACTGACTCATTACGTTATTAAACATTCATATAACAGAATTATAAAATAATGAAAAGTCAATTTAAATTTATTGATACAAAACTCTCAGCCCCTCTCACCCACCTCTCAGCACCTCTCAGTTCCCTCACCTTATATCCCAGCCCTTCTCACCCACCACTGAGCCCCTTTCACCCACCTCTTAACAAGTTGAAACCAACATTTCACAATTTCATTACATTATTTAATATTCATATAACAAAATAAAATTTTAGTTAAAATTTATTAGTACATAGCTGTGCCCGGTGGATTCACCACCTATTTAATTTAAAAGAAATAGTATTATTTATAAACAATGTAGAGTACTTCGGCATAGACAGTATCTGTAGTCATATTTTCGTGTGGTATTAGTATATACTGGTTTTCGCCGCAACCTGATCTAGATAAGGCAACATATAATTGTCCGTGGGAAAAACAGTATTCTCTTAAATATATTCCGACATGTTTAAAAGTTTGTCCCTGCGCTTTATTTATAGTGATTGCAAACGATACCTTCAAAGGAAATCGTATCCTTTTAAAATTAAATGGTAAATCTGTGAGTATCATCGGAATGCGAGGTATCAGTAACGTTTGCCCAACTGCTGGCCCAGTCAAAACTATAGCTACTATGACATTGTTTCTAAGAAATTTCACTTGAAGTCTGGTTCCGTTACATAAATTTGGTGGTCTAATGTTACGTAATAAAATAATGGGAGTGCCAATTTTTAATTTCAACGAATACGGGGGTAGCCCACAAGGATTCAATGAATTTAAAAATTCTTGAGGATAATGTATTGCATCTTCTTAATCCATGACGGTATCAATGGCAAGGTAGTTTACGCTGTCGCCTGGTAGTTTAGCCATTATTTTGTCGTTGATGGCATCAAAGCTTATATTCCTGGCAGCTAAAATTGCCCTCTCATACATCCATTGATAATTTTTCTGGTCCATATTGGCCACATCCGGATACACACTAGAGATTAGGTCATAAATGTTGGTCACGATTTCACCAAGGTTTTTATCAATGGCAATTTTTTTGTCTTATTCAGGTACTTTCACGTCACCAATCAAAAGAAGCCTCTTTTGGGAAATCTGTGCTTCCTCCACCTAAGTGACTCCTCATCTTGGCATACAGCTTCAAGGATTAAACAGACTTCCACAATGGAGAAGATTTTAAGCAAGATTTAATAATATCTGCTCTAGTTCCCCTAACTATTACAGGCAATGCTTGTCTAAAATCACCAGAAAACATCAAATTAATTCCACCCATAACTTTATTTGAGCTTCTTATGTCTCTAAGAGTTCTATCTAAGGCCTCTGCGTGACCTCTATGAGTCATAGTGCACTCATCCCATATTATAAGCCTTGCATCTTGCAAGACCTTGCCCAATGGACCATTTTTACGGATAGAGCACACACTGTCATTTTCAAGTGATACCGTAAGGGACAGTTTAAATTGGAATGAGCCGTCCTTCTACCTGTCAATAGTATGGTAGTAATATCTGATGAGGCAACGGCTATGGCTATATTTCCCTGCGACCTAACATTTGCTTATATTAAATTGGTCACAAAAGTCTTGCCAGTACCAACTGGATCATCTAAAAAAAAATTTTTTTCCTTCGTCAGCGAAAACGCTTTTTAAAACAGAATTATAAGCGAAAAGTTGATCACGTACTAACTTGGGTTCATTTTCAGAAATATAATTATTTAATTCGTTTAAATCATATGGTCTCCGCAAAACTTCTTTATGGCATTAGCGAGTAATGATTTTCGTTTCAAACTGTATTTATTATGTCCTCACACAAATTATTAAAAATTTTTCTCCATANAATGATTTTCGTTTCAAACTGTATTTATTATGTCCTCACACAAATTATTAAAAATTTTTCTCCATAATTCGATTGGTTCTGATGGCTGACAAAATGTTAGGATTATACCAAATAACTCTCTAAGTTTTACTGCTGACTCAGAAATAGCTGCGTCTGAAAGAGTATTTTCCCAGTGTTCATCTCCCTCTAATAATCCTAATTCTTTTCAAGAGCCCTGACATAAGGCTTAAATAATGCCATAAACAGTTTTAAGATGTTCGAAAGACGTTGGTCCGTCACATTCATCAATATTATTCTTAATTAAAAACTTTCTGTTTGAGTTAGATGAACATTATAAACACGGCCTAAAGTTGCGTCTTTTTTTACACCTTGGCGACGTTTTCTTCTAGAAAATGTATTTCTTTCCCAGATGTAATATTGGGGTACTTCGTGGTACAACAAAGTTTTTGCAAAATCGTCGTTTCTGCAGAGCTCGAAAAATCCAGTGGGAGTCGATGCAGGAGGATTATTAACGCTATCCTGAATTTTTTTCATAATTGAAGTAAATTCTTTGTCCATTTTGCACATGGACCNGCAGGAGGATTATTAACGCTATCCTGAATTTTTTTCATAATTGAAGTAAATTCTTTGTCCATTTTGCACATGGACCGCTAAATGAACGACTGTTGGGAAGTGTTCATGAATAGGAAACTGAAAAATTCTCCAAACAGTNGACCGCTAAATGAACGACTGTTGGGAAGTGTTCATGAATAGGAAACTGAAAAATTCTCCAAACAGTTTCAGAAGTGCTAATATAGCGACCATTAAGCTATTTTTCTACCTAATCGTTATCATTTTGCACAGTGAATGTGGCTTGATCAGAACCTTTATGAATGTATTTGCATATATATTTTATAGCTTTGACTAACTGGCAAAATTCCACGTTAATGTGTGCATTGAAAATTCGTAATAAAACTGGATTATAAGGGACAAATTGTCTACGTTAATATCAGTTCCTCTTACATGCAAGACACCTATATTGCCCCCGCTATCTGGAGCTCTACGTCTATAGGTTGGATAACCATCATCACCAGTTTGTGTCTCAGAAATTAACCTCCTTGGGTATTTTTTAGAACACATGTTTTCTTTCATACATGGTGATGTTGGGTTATTTGGTTCACAAGAGCCATGGATCATGTTTTTCATGACAGTGTTGTAAAGTTCAGGATCTTNGGTGATGTTGGGTTATTTGGTTCACAAGAGCCATGGATCATGTTTTTCATGACAGTGTTGTAAAGTTCAGGATCTTGTTGTTTATCGGGTATTTCAGCCCATATTTTGTCATCTATGGAATCTGGTCACACTTTGTTTGTAAGCCATAGCAAAATTTGCGCATGTGGTAAACCTCTTCTCTGCCATTCCACTCTATAAACAAAGGCCTTATTTGGTCAAAAAATATGCTTTTTTGTTAAGTGGTCGATCATTTTCTTGAGTTTTAAATGAAAAACTCTTGAAATCAAATCATGTCTGTCTTGTGATTTTTGATCTGAAAATAACTCAATTTTAATTCTGGCCATTCTGGATTACAGGTGAAGGTGATGGAAATATCTGGTCTTCCGAAGTTTCTGACATATGGCATGACGTGTTAGCTTTTTTCTTTCATATGTCATTGAGATCCTGTAAATTAAGAAGGTTATATAACATATTGGCCTATATTAGTAGCATTAACCCTTTGATCATTAACAACTGCGTCTCGTAGATGTATATATTCATCGGCTGTCAATTTTTTTGATTGCATCTTATAAAATTAAGTCGTTCATATATCATTTTTTCCGCCATATCAACACAATATTGATTAAACAATCCTCTAAAGAAATGCAAACTGTTCATATCATTTGTTCTCACCATAGGCCTGAAAGCATAAAATTGCATACATGATACTGTCTTAGGTCGTGCAGCACCGTTTTGTTGTTGAATGTTGATGCAGCACCCATCATCTCCTCGTGGGAAGAGCAGGGGATATTGTAGTGGGTCTTAAGATCTGTGTAACTCAGAAACTGTTTGAAGATGACCATTTCAAGTATTTAACACAATATCTCTCGGACCTTTATCCTCATCTACCAAAAGAACAGCGACTTCGTCTACAGTTGGCGCATTATGCCGACCACGGAAATCGGTAGGAGGTTTTAGATGAGCGTTTATAATTAGTTTTAGATCGTGCACTGGTCTGTTTTCAAGATTATATTTGAAACTTTGAATATAACTATTATGATCGTGAAGCTCTTTTTGTAAAGGGTCGATAAGATCGATTTGTAGATTCGGATTTAAATTTAAACGCAGGGATAGCTGATCAGCTTGGGAAACGAAATATATTTTCAAAAATTCGGGCTGCGCTCTTTGAGCAGGAAGTAAATTTCCTATCAAGTGGTAAACTTGTCCGTGTATATTGAATGTAGACATAAAATTCCCCTCGCGAATTTCTTTGGCACCAAATGACGTCATTTGAAATAGAGTATTATATTGTCTTGTATGACATAAAAAATGTTTTGAACCTGAATGTATACCTAATAATAATTCTTTCAAAACTGGTTTTGGTTCCGGAACTTAAGGGTTATTTACTTTACCGCTGCTGCAACATAAACCGGGCGCTTCACTTTTCCATTTACGTGCTTGGCAATTGTTGCAAATATTATTCATTCTGCCAATATCAACGTCGTTTATCGCGGAATAATGTACATTGGAGTCATAATTAGAGGCCAAATTTTGTATATTGGTTTGCTTACGTGCTCTAATAACATTTGATCTCACTCGTTGTTGGGTTAAAAGCTGAGAACGTTCAGCGCTAGATTCGCGAGAACGGCGTGTAGAAGTTCGTGTATGCTGATCAATTAAACGCTGAGATCGTTCAACGCTAGGTTCCCTAAGCGGGTTTTGTCCGGTTATGTTACGTTGACTATCCAACCTATTCATACCCTCATTTTCCGTTTCATGGTCACGCAAAAGTCTCAAACGCTTTGCTGTTGCAGAATGTCGAGAAAGCTGAGATTTTCTTCGAGGCATTTTGAATTAAACAAAAAATCAAAACAGAAAATAAACGTGGTTATACACTGAAAAAAAAAGATATGAAATTAGCAAAGAAGAATATTAAATCTAATTATTATACAAATGTATTTACAATTAACTATTTAAACAATCTCTGAACTTACTTTTATATTGTTACTTCCTAAGGACAGATTAAAGAAAACAATTAAATTCGAAAAAACAAACATACTTATGCCTGAACTGCAAACCTATCAGATAATGAAAAAACTGTAACCTACATACCTAATTACTAAGTACTAACCAACTAAACAAAAATTAAATACAAATTCTATTATATACAACAATGTGTTTTTATATAAGTATTTACATATTAAACATTAAAAAGAATATGAAACCTATTTTTAAATAACTTATTTTACAACCTACCTATCTAATTACTAAGTAATAACCAACTAAACAAAAATAAAAACCAAATTCTAATAGATACAACAATGTGCTTACATATAAGTATTTACAAATTAAACGTTAAAAACCATGTGAAACTTATTTTTAAATACCAAATTTCTAGTATTGACCCACCAAATAAAAATAAATGAAAATTATTCAACCAACGTATATAAGCTCAAACAATTTCCATGTAGGACACAACTGTTGCGAAGGGAGCCGACCAAGCGTCTGAGCCGCGCGGCATAGTACCTCGTAGACGTGCACAGTTCGGCTGTTCTCGGTAATCCTCGGTTCGGCTCTTGTTCGGTCCTCGTCGGGTGACCGCCCTCGGCCACTGACTCACCACATCGCATTGCCCGCCCGCGCTATTACCTNCTTGTTCGGTCCTCGTCGGGTGACCGCCCTCGGCCACTGACTCACCACATCGCATTGCCCGCCCGCGCTATTACCTCGTTTTCGCTTTGCGTTTTTTCTGACTTTCTTTCTTTGTCAAGAAATGAGCTATCAAATGCAAAAATTATTTTTCATATCCGACTGGTAGTTCCAGAGATAAGCGCGTTCAAACAAACAAACAAACTCTTCCTCTTTATTATATTAGTATAGTTATCCAGGGCAGACATCTGACCACGAAAATTTCAACTGAGGGATTCACCGGCGGAGAAGAACCGAGGCTCGGCGGACACAGGAAAAGTCGCGAGACCATTGGCTTGGGGAAGAACCTTCAGCCACGCAGAGAAATGGCAGATAAGGCGCCACGACGAAGGAAGCAGGAGGTGCCCCCAACGAATATTGTGCACAGTACTGCTCAGAAATTAGTACAGTAGGAATCCCCGCGACACCACCCTCACCCTTCCACCACCCTGGTTGGAGCGTACAATCCACTGACAAGACACAAAATCGGGCACAAAAACGCCCGAGTTACACAGGAGACTCCCCAATTCTCTCCCGAGAAATTGCTGACAAAGGTAGTTTCAATATAGCGACGAACGAGTTATATCACGATCGCAGCCGAGACGGATGAGAGTTGTTCGGCCGCCGAGACGAAGGGAGTTGTTCAGTTGTTGCATCTTCAGGCCGAGAGACGCGAGGCAACCAGGTGAGTCAGTCANGACAAAGGTAGTTTCAATATAGCGACGAACGAGTTATATCACGATCGCAGCCGAGACGGATGAGAGTTGTTCGGCAGCCGAGACGAAGGGAGTTGTTCAGTTGTTGCATCTTCAGGCCGAGAGACGCGAGGCAACCAGGTGAGTCAGTCAACCGAGGCCGAGGTTTGGACCCCGGCAGAGACAGAGTCAGTGACGTAGTGTCAGCTGTAACCCACTCCCAGAGGCGACAGACATGAGCGATGCAGAGACGCGAGATTAGTCAGTCGTAAGACGGGAACAGAACAGCCGTATCACCAAGTCGTGACGCGAAGCGCGAGACCGAGCCAGGGAGTCGAGTGGTGGCCATAATGAGAGGCCCCACACTGAGAGGAAGTAGATGGCGCCGGATGGCGACGGAGCAGCACATCGGGACGCAGAGTGCGATACCGAGAACGGGAGTCGAGTCGTAGTCTGAACGAAGGGCACCACGCCAAGAGAACAGTCAGTCAGTCGTATCGTGGAGTAGGAGAGGAGACGCGCTAAGGTCTCCTGCGGGAACCACCAGACGAGATCGCAGAGACACCACAGGTCCTGGTAAACCAACCCCGGACTTCCGAGATGGGACACCGAGCTGACCCAGCTACACCAACCAACGAAGACAACTCACCAAAAGCCGCAGTCACAGTTAAGTAAAAACGTCTCCATTCAAGCAACATTCCCTCCGACGCATAGCATCCCGCCAACCCGCCCTTCAGGCCTACGACGTGTGCGAAGGGGGGTGGGGGGCTTAGTCTCGTGTGTGTGTGTGTGTGTGTGTGTGTGTGTAAATACCCTTGTTATTTTAAGTCAAATAAAAGACTTGTGTGTTAACTAACTGAGAATAAGAGTATTTGTTCACCCCTTATGCAACAAATNACTTGTGTGTTAACTAACTGAGAATAAGAGTATTTGTTCACCCCTTATGCAACAAATACAGGTGCCCTTAGTCTGCACCAAAGTACAGTAACTCAGTACCCTACTAGCCACCAGCCTGTATAACTCAGGTGGCAGTAGCGTCAATACTATTTGTATCCTACGATTTCTCTCACTACAATTTAAAATTTGTGTATTTAACGTATTGAAAGGAAAGATTTTTTTAAAACCGTGGTTTTACCCACTTAGACATTTTATTTTTCATTTAATGTTGGGTTTCGCATGATGAAATAAAACAAAACTATTCCCTGCAGATTCGTCTTCTTGGAATTTGGATTCATAACTGAAATTTGTGTTAAAAAGACGAAGTTAACCACGTATTGCGAAGCTTACTACAATAGTGTTTGAGGATGTCAGTTATTTGTTCACTTCATAATATTAGCGGTAATAATATAATAATTCGTATATGCGAAAATTTTTTGTCAGATTATTTACATGCTATTATTTATTACCAATTGTAACTATTAAATGTACTGTAACTAGAACATACGTTGTTTTATACAAAAACTGTACTACTTTATTTATTCCAACAATGATACTTCAATAAATTTAGTCTAGAACAGAAAATTGTGAAGCGAAGTAATTGTTTAATTTGTATTGCTTTGTTCGTAATTGATATATTGCAAATATATATCAAGCTTACAGTTAAAATTTGGGAATTTATTTAGGAAGAGATACACATGCAAACAGACGAAGCAAACCATTTTATTATTAGTGCAAATTTAAGTGACGATAAACTGTATGTTGTTAATTGTAGAGTACATAATTTAAATAGTGCTGTACTCTATTTTACCATAGTAATTGTTATATTTTACGAGCTTTTGGTAATCCGGATGACATTCAGTCTTAGTTGACCCGGATGGAAATACTTCTACTCGAATACGATTTTGAACCCCCTTCTATTATCCTTCATATGAGTCATAGTGCACTCATCCCATATTATTAGGCTTGCATCTTGCAAGACCTTGCCCAATGGACCATTTTTACGGATAGAGCACACACTGTCATTTTCAAGTGATACCGTAAGGGACAGTTTAAATTGGAATGAGCCGTCCTTCTACCTGTCAATAGTATGGTAGCAATATCTGATGAGGCAACGGCTATGGCTATATTTCCCTGCGACCTAACTTTCGCTTATATTAAATTGGTCACAAAAATCTTGCCAGTACCAACTGGAGCATCGAAAAAAAATTTTTTTTCCTTCGTCAGCGAAAACGCTTTTTAAAACAGAATTATAAGCGAAAAGTTGATCACGTACTAACTTGGGTTCATTTTCGGAAATATAATTATTTAATTCGTTTAAATCATATGGTCTCCGCAAAACTTCTTTATGGCATTAGCGAGTTATGATTTTCGTTTCAAACTGTATTTATTATGTCCTCACACAAATTATTAAAATTTTTTCTCCATAATTCGATTGGTTCTGATGGCTGATAAAATGTTAGGATTATACCAAATAACTCTCTAAGTTTTACTGCTGACTCAGAAATAGCTGCGTCTGAAAGAGTATTTTCCCAGTGTTCATCTCCCTCTAATAATCCTAATTCTTTGCAAGAGCCCTGACATAAGGCTTAAATAATGCCATAAACAGTTTTAAGATGTTCGAAAGACGTTGGTCCGTCACATTCATCAATATTATTCTTAATTAAAAACTTTCTGTTTGAGTTAGATGAACATTATAAACACGGCCTAAAGTTGCGTCTTTTTTTACACCTTGGCGACGTTTTCTTCTAGAAAATGTATTTCTTTCCCAGATGTAATATTAGGGTACTTCGTGGTACAACAACGTTTTTGCAAAATCGTCGTTTCTGCAGAGCTCGAAAAATCCAGTGGGAGTCGACGCAGGAGGATTATTAACGCTATCCTGAATTTTTTTCATAATTGAAGTAAATTCTTTGTCCATTTTGCACATGGACCGCTAAATGAACGACTGTTGGGAAGTGTTCATGAATAGGAAACTGAAAAATTCTCCAAACAGTTTCAGAAGTCCTAATATAGCGACCATTAAGCTATTTTTCTACCCAATCGTTATCATTTTGCACAGTGAATCTGGCTTGATCAGAACCTTTATGAATGTATTTGCATATATATTTTATAGCTTTGACTAACTGGCAAAATTCCACGTTAATGTGTGCATTGAAAATTCGTAATAAAACTGGATTATAAGGGACAAATTGTCTACGTTAATATCAGTTCCTCTTACATGCAAGACACCTATATTGCCCCCGCTATCTGGAGCTCTACGTCTATAGGTTGGATAACCATCATCACCAGTTTGTGTCTCAGAAATTAACCTCCTTGGGTATTTTTTAGAACACATGTTTTCTTTCATACATGGTGATGTTGGGTTATTTGGTTCACAAGAGCCATGGATCATGTTTTTCATGACAGTGTTGTAAAGTTCAGGATCTCGTTGTTTATCGGGTATTTCAGCCCATATTATGTCATCTATGGAATCTGGTCACACTTTGTTTGTAAGCCATAGCAAAATTTGCGCATGTGGTAAACCTCTTCTCTGCCATTCCACTCTATAAACAAAGGCCTTATTTGGTCAAAAAATATGCTTTTTTGTTAAGTGGTCGAGCATTTTCTTGAGTTTTAAATGAAAAACTCTTGAAATCAAATCATATCTGTCTTGTGATTTTTGATCTGAAAATAACTCAATTTTAATTCTGGCCGTTCTGGATTACAGGTGAAGGTGATAGAAATATCTGGTCTTCCGAAGTTTCTGACATATGGCATGACGTGTTAGCTTTTTTCTTTCATATATCGTTGAGATCCTGTAAATTAAGAAGGTAATATAACATATTGGCCTATATTAGTAGCATTAACCCTTTGATCATTAACAACTGCGTCTCGTAGATGTATATATTCATCGGCTGTCAATTTTTTTGATTGCATCTTATAAAATTAAGTCGTTCATATATCATTTTTTCCGCCATATCAACACAATATTGATTAAACAATCCTCTAAAGAAATGCAAACTGTTCATATCATTTGTTCTCACCATAGGCCTGAAAGCATAAAATTGCATACATGATACTGTCTTAGGTCGTGCAGCACCGTTTTGTTGTTGAATGTTGATGCAGCACCCATCATCTCCTCGTGGGAAGAGCAGGGGATATTGTAGTGGGTCTTAAGATCTGTGTAACTCAGAAACTGTTTGAAGATGACCATTTCAAGTATTTAACACAATATCTCTCGGACCTTTATCCTCATCTAACAAAAGAACAGCGACTTCGTCTACAGTTGGCGCATTATGCCGACCACGGAAATCGGTAGGAGGTTTTAGATGAGCGTTTATAATTAGTTTTAGATCGTGCACTGGTCTGTTTTCAAGATTATATTTGAAACTTTGAATATAACTATTATGATCGTGAAGCTCTTTTTGTAAAGGGTCGATAAGATCGATTTGTAGATTCGGATTTAAATTTAAACGCAGGGATAGCTGATCAGCTTGGGAAACGAAATATATTTTCAAAAATTCGGGCTGCGCTCTTTGAGCAGGAAGTAAATTTCCTATCAAGTGGTAAACTTGTCCGTGTATATTGAATGTAGACATAAAATTCCCCTCGCGAATTTCTTTGGCACCAAATGACGTCATTTGAAATAGAGTATTATATTGTCTTGTATGACATAAAAAATGTTTTGAACCTGAATGTATACCTAATAATAATTCTTTCAAAACTGGTTTTGGTTCCGGAACTTAAGGGATATTTCCTTTACCGCTGCTGCAACATAAACCGGGCGCTTCACTTTTCCATTTACGTGCTTGGCAATTGTTGCAAATATTATTCATTCTGCCAATGTCAACGTCGTTTATCGCGGAATAATGTACATTGGAGTCATAATTAGAGGCCAAATTTTGTATATTGGTTTGCTTACGTGCTCTAATAACATTTGATCTCACTCGTTGTTGGGTTAAAAGCTGAGAACGTTCAGCGCTAGATTCGTGAGAACGGTGTGTAGAAGTTCGTGTATGCTGATCAATTAAACGCTGAGATCGTTCAACGCTAGGTTCCCTAAGCCGGTTTTGTCCGGTTATGTTACGTTGACTATCCAACCTATTCATACCCTCATTTTCCGTTTCATTGTCACGCAAAAGTCTCAAACGCTTTGCTGTTGCAGAATGTCGAGAAATCTGAGATTTTCTTCGAGGCATTTTGAATTAAACAAAAAATCAAAACAGAAAATAAACGTGGTTATACACTGAAAAAAAAAAGATATGAAATTAGCAAAGAAGAATATTAAATCTAATTATTATACAAATGTATTTACAATTAACTATTAAAACAATCTCTGAACTTACTTTTATATTGTTACTTCCTAAGTACAGATTAAAGAAAACAATTAAATTCGAAAAAACAAACATAGTGATACTTATGCCTGAACTGCAAACCTATCAGATAATGAAAAAACTGTAACCTACATACCTAATTACTAAGTACTAACCAACTAAACAAAAATGAAATACAAATTCTATTATATACAACAATGTGTTTTTATATAAGTATTTACATATTAAACATTAAAAAGAATATGAAACCTATTTTTAAATAACTTATTTTACAACCTACCTATCTAATTACTAAGTAATAACCAAATAAACAAAAATAAAAACCAAATTATAATAGATACAACAATGTGCTTACATATAAATATTTACAAATTAAACGTTAAAAACCATGTGAAACTTATTTTTAAATACCAAATTTCTAGTATTGACCCACCAAATAAAAATAAATGAAAATTATTCAACCAACGTATATAAGCTCAAACAAATTCCATGTAGGACACAACTGTTGCGAAGGGAGCCGACCAAGCGTCTGAGCCGCGTGGCATAGTACCTCGTAGACGTGCACAGTTCGGCTGTTCTCGGTAATCCTCGGTTCGGCTCTTGTTCGGTCCTCGTCGGGTGACCGCCCTCGGCCACTGACTCACCACATCGCATTGCCCGCCCGCGCTATTACCTTGTTTTCGCTTAGCGTTTTTTCTGACTTTCTTTCTTTCTTTGTCAAGAAATGAGCTATCAAATGAAAAAATTATTTTTCATATCCGACTGGTAGTTCCAGAGATAAGCGCGTTCAAACAAACAAACAAACTCTTCCTCTTTATTATATTAGTATAGTTATCCAGGGCAGACATCTGACCACGAAACTTTCAACTGAGGGATTCACCGGTGGAGAAGAACCGAGGCTCGACGGACACAGGAAAAGTCGCGAGACCATTGGCTTGGGGAAGAACCTTCATCCACGCAGAGAAATGGCAGATAAGGCGCCACGACGAAGGAAGCAGGGGGTGCCCCCAACGAATATTGTGCACAGTACAGCTCAGAAATTAGTACAGTAGGAATCCCCGCGACACCAGCCTCACCCTTCCACCACCCTGGTTGGAGCGTACAATCCACTGACAAGACACAAAATCGGGCACAAAAACGCCCGAGTTACACAGGAGATTCCCCAATTCTCTCCCGAGAAATTGCTGACAAAGGTAGTTTCAATATAGCGACGAACGAGTTATATCACGATCGCAGCCGAGACGGATGAGAGTTGTTCGGCAGCCGAGACGAAGGGAGTTGTTCAGTTGTTGCATCTTCAGGCCGAGAGACGCGAGGCAACCAGGTGAGTCAGTCAACCGAGGCCGGGGTTTGGACCCCGGCAGAGACAGAGTCAGTGACGTAGTGTCAGCTGTAATCCACTCCCAGAGGCGACAGACAGGAGCGATGCAGAGACGCGAGATTAGTCAGTCGTAAGACGGGAACAGAACAGCCGTATCACCAAGTCGTGACGCGAAGCGCGAGACCGAGCCAGGGAGTCGAGTGGTGGCCATAATGAGAGGCCCCACACTGAGAGGAAGTAGATGGCGCCGGATGGCGACGGAGCAGCACATCGGGACGCAGAGTGCGATACCGAGAACGGGAGTCGAGTCGTAGTCTGAACGAAGGGCACCACGCCAAGAGAACAGTCAGTCAGTCGTATCGTGGAGTAGGAGAGGAGACGCGCTAAGGTCTCCTGCGGGAACCACCAGACGAGATCGCAGAGACACCACAGGTCCTGGTAAACCAACCCCGGACTTCCGAGATGGGACACCGAGCTGACCCAGCTACACCAACCAACGAAGACAACTCACCAAAAGCCGCAGTCACANGACTTCCGAGATGGGACACCGAGCTGACCCAGCTACACCAACCAACGAAGACAACTCACCAAAAGCCGCAGTCACTGTTAAGTAAAAACGTCTCCATTCAAGCAACCTTCCCTCCGACGCATAGCATTCCGCCAACCCGCCCTTCATGCCTACGACGTGTGTGAGGGGGGGGGGCCCCCTTAGTCTCGTGTGTGTGTGTGTGTGTAAATACCCTTGTTATTTTAAGTCAAATAAAAGACTTATGTGTTAACTAACTGAGAATAAGAGTATTTGTTCACCCCTTATGCAACAAATACAGGTGCCCTTAGTCTGCACCAAAGTACAGTAACTCAGTACCCTACTAGCCACCAGCCTGTATAACTGAGGTGGCAGTAGCGTCAATACTATTTGTATCCTACGATTTCTCCCACTACAATTTAAAATTTGTGTATTTAACGTATTGAAAGGAAAGATTTTTTTAAAACCGTGGTTTTACCCACTTAGACATTTTATTTTTCATTTAATGTTGGGTTTCGCATGATGAAATAAAACAAAACTATTCCCTGCAGATTCGTCTTCTTGGAATTTGGATTCATAACTGAAATTTGTGTTAAAAAGACGAAGTTAACCACGTATTGCGAAGCTTACTACAAGACTGTTTGAGGATGTCAGTTATTTGTTCACTTCATAATATTAGCGGTAATAATATAATAATTCGTATATGTGAAAATTTTTTGTCAGATTATTTACATGCTATTATTTATTACCAATTGTAACTATTTAATGTACTGTAACTAGAACATACGTTGTTTTATACAAAAACTGTACTACTTTATTTATTCCAACAATGATATTTCAATAAATTTAGTTTAGAACAGAAAATTGTGAAGCGAAGAAATTGTTTAATTTGTATTGCTTTGTTCGTAATTGATATATTGCAAATATATATCAAGCTTACAGTTAAAATTTGGGAATTTATTTAGGAAGAGATACACATTCAAACAGACGAAGCAAACAATTTTATTATTAGTGCAAATTTAAGTGACGATAAACTGTATGTTGTTAATTGTAGAGTACATAATTTAAATAGTGCTGTACTCTCTTTTACCATAGTAATTGTTATATTTTACGAGCTTTTGGTAATCCGGATTACATTCAGTCTTAGTTGACCCGGATGGAAATACTTCTACTCGAATACGATTTTGAACCTCCTTCTATTATCCTTCTTATCGCGTCATATGTATAACACTTTCAGGGGAATTCTGAACTACGACACTGTTAAATTTGAAGCACAATGAAAGCTTCGTCTGCAATAGTAGATTTTTATAATTCTAACTATTAGCTGGTTGGTTATAATTAACATTTTAGTCGGTAAGAATCCTGATATGATTCTCTAAATATAGACAACCTTGGTAATTATAAAAAATGGAACGTCTTGTTTATCCGACGAATTTTCCAACAGATGGGAGTTTTATGCTGGTTGTTGGTGTGTTCGCACCGTGCTATATTTTGTAATTATAAATTTTTATTTCACTTGTTTCATACTGTCTGGTTGGTTGTTGGCCAAAGGAGACTGGGAGACAGATAGTTAGAAAGAGAGGGAGTGGAGTGGATTGGAGTGGGGAGATTTGGGCTTCTCTTTAACAACGAGGTCTTGAGAGCCGATGAGGGTGAAGCGAGGTGAGGATGGAGAAGCGCTGGAATACAAGGTCAGGAGAAATGGGAGATCTTCGAGAAAACCCGCCGCTCAGCGGCATCGTCCGGCAAGATTACCACATGCGAAAATCCGGGAGCGACCCCGCCAGGAATCGAACCCGGTTCGTCTACGTGGGAGGCGTGCAGTCTGACCACTACACTACTGCAGACCCTGACAGAGATAGAGAGAGAGAGGAAAAGAGAGAGCACCGTTCCCCACAGGAGAACTGTCAGCCCGCAATGTTTTACAAGAGATGTCGCCGTGAACAGTTCCGCCCATAACCGTGAGGCATAAGGTGCTTTAAAACATTTAATTTATTGTTGTTTTGCGATTTAACTGAGACCTTTCGAAGTGAACATTTGAAAAACTCCTAGTTCATATGTGACTAGTCTAAATTTTAACGGAGAAATTTACTGACACACTCCAGTAAATTTGGCAGCGATGTAGGACAAGTAGTTAAATGACCTAACGTCGTATAAAAACAGTATTTAAAAATTTTTTCGACATAGATTGTATTTAATTTATCATTTAGTTTATGTTTGTTTTACATAATTTTAAGCGTAATAATTTATTGNCATTTAGTTTATGTTTGTTTTACATAATTTTAAGCGTAATAATTTATTGTCTTATGAACAACAGATTTACCTTCCTGGCATATTCATTGTACTTGATCGACACAGTAATAAAGCGATATGTTTTACGGNAAGTAGTTAAATGACCTAACGTCGTATAAAAACAGTATTTAAAAATTTTTTCGACATAGATTGTATTTAATTTATAATTTAGTTTATGTTTGTTTTACATAATTTTAAGCGTAATAATTTATTGTCGTATGAACAACAGATTTACCTTCCTGGCATATTCATTGTACTTGATCGACACAGTAATAAAGCGATATGTTTTACGGNTATGAACAACAGATTTACCTTCCTGGCATATTCATTGTACTTGATCGACACAGTAATAAAGCGATATGTTTTACGGCGATGTTAGTGTTACGTACGACCCAAGGATACAAAATTATTAGGAAAGTAGATCACAGCAAGGGTTTCAAAATATTTGAACTAACCTCAAATTACCCGTAACTCAGTCTTCTGTCTGGGTGACCATTAAAAATATGTTTCCCCACCAGCCACGGGGCGTGCGTTAGCGGGGCGAGAGAGTTTGGTCCCACATTGGAGCCACCTGAGACTGTACCGCGGCGTTGCTTTTAGCGATCCCGCAGCCCACTCATAACCGTGTTAGCGGTGGCATTCACTGNCCCCCACGCAGACACCACTTCATCAGCTGGCTGAGTGGAGCCCTCGTGCGAGGTCACCGACGTAGACCGGCACTCCAGAGGATTCACCTCCTCGTCTGAGGACGACCCCGTGCTCCCTCGTCTTTAGGGTGAGTGAAGAGATTTGGGCGGCTCTTAACAGCAAAGTCTTGAGAGCCGATGAGGGTGAAGAGAGGTGAGTATGGAGCAGTGCCGGAATGAAAGGGTGAGGGAAACGGGAGATCCGCGAGAAAACCCACCAACCTGCGGCATCGTCCAACACGATTCCCACATACGAACCCGGTTTACATTGCTGGGAGGTGAGCAGTCTAACCACTACATCACTGTGGTCTGTTTCGTCTTCAGGCCTCTACCGCACGGGCCACTCGGTCGTGAATTACGTAGCTTCTCCCAAGACCCCGCCCCGAGTACTTACAGAGGAGAAACAGCCGCATATACCGCGAGCTCCGGCCACACACACCAGCAAAATGGCGTCACTTACCAGCCACATGTCGGAACTCCGTTCGCCTACCAGCGGCGCCTGGTAACGTATTTCCCAGTCGGCAGCCCAGCCAATAGGGTTACTTCCGTATATAACATAGCATAATATAATATGTATGTACCCAGTCCCAGTTATATGCCATCACTGGGTTTGTGATTATATTCACCACTGGTGTCATATAATCATTAATCATAGTTATCTCGGCTTTTATGATCTTCATTTCATTTATTATTTGCGATTGTTATCAAGATAAAATCTAGGTAATTACATTGAGCATTACGAGTAGTAGTACCTTGTCCACCATCTTCCAGCATTTATTCACCTCCATTACTTGTTCATCAGTATGCTCTTATGTCTTTCTGATGTTATTAACCAATGCTCGCCTTGCGGCGTGTTGGTTGGCGGATTTTCTCAGGGATTTCCCGTTTCCCTCGTCATTGTATCCCAGCACTGCTCCATACTCACCTCACTTCACCCTAATTGGCTCTCAAGACCTCGATGTTAAAAGCCACCCAAATTTCTTCCCCTCCACTCTGGTTTACTGTGTATCTACGTCGAGCTGGCGTCCGGAAGGGGAGCCGGCGGTTTTCCTCGGAATTTCAAGCGACGACTTTTATTTTTCTAATCGTTAATATATAAGAAGTTATGTGTATCCAGATAGTTCTTGGATTTCTGCTATGCAGCAAAAAAAAGTTAAGAAAATTAATTCTTAAAAGAGTTGTTTAATCATCTAATGTCTTTATTTCGCTTACTGTGAACAAAATGTGTTGTTGGGATTAACCCTTTAAAAATGTTTTTAACAGAAAAACCGAATAGCATTCGAATATAAAACATCACCAGGATTTTAAATGCCTACCTGCAACGGATTTTGTCTGGGACCCAGGCTGTGAAATTAATTATAAAAAATGACTACTTCTAGTAATTAAAAATTAAATCGGATGTCGTTAGAAGAACCAAGATAATATTTTGGGCAGCTACATGTGCCTATGACAGAAATAAAACTCACAGAGATGGAAATATTGTGTATAAAATATTATATTAAGTGCCATACGACAACAAAGTTTCTCACCAAAATGAACGAACTACGTTGAAAAAACAGGTTATGGTCGACGAGAAATTGAGGGCGAAAGTTCTGGTCAACTAAGTGGGGAATTTTACGTATACTAAAGAAATATTAAGAAAGAATTAGCTGTAATTATCCGTAATCAAGGGAAAACTTACAGGATACAGTCAGAAATTAAAAATTATAAAGGAGGTTCATAGAACAATAAGTTTAGCATTGCGTTTAAAGGATAATCATGGGTCTAACATGCTTTTTCACCTCTTGTGGGTTTATGGCGGTTATCTGGAATTATGGCTCACGACATAAGGATTATAATAATAAACAGAATTGTAAAATTATTTTGATGAATGCCCTCCTTAAATAAACTTTATACGGAATATATATCTGCACATGTATTATTCACTGTGTGTTTTGTTTCCAAATAAAATAGTCCCAAATAAAAAAATCATTATTTTGTAACAGAACACATTTCTACGCAAAATATATAAAATAATTCCTATTAGTACAGTATATGAAGGTCGATCGTAGACGCTTGCTTTGGGAATGCGGTTTTAAAAAATTATTTCTGTAGGAGAGATTGATTTTGTACTCAGATTAATTAATCTTAGAATACCGCATGGCATGATGTTATTACTTTGGACTAATTATTCAAATATGGTAATCACGCATATTTATAATTAAACAGTGAATATCACTATATTATATATATTTAAATCGATACAACCTTCCTTTCTTTCTTGTAATAGTTCTACATACTAGAAACAAATCCTGAAATTGGAGCAGTGGTCGCCTGGATTTTTGAGTAATGTAACAATACGTTATAAATTTATTTATTTGATTTTGTATGCTTTTCTTTTAATACAATAACACTTTACAGTAATGCGTCCATGAGCANTTTACAGTAATGCGTACATGAGCAGTGAATAAGTGCATGCCTTCCATCGCATAACGCGCTCTTCTACACTAAGTGGTGGGTGAAAGGAATTCCAATGGAAACTGTAAAAGAAAAACCAACAGGATAAGCATATAAATAGTGAGGAAAACTAACCAAAACCCACAAAATGACAAAAATGAAAATAAATAAAAAGGGAAATAATGAAACAGAAGAAAAAAGAAAACGTCTTGGGACCGTACTAGGGGTAAATAAAAAACCCTACTCAAAACGGGCGTAGGTGGTGCAGAATTATCAAGTAAGAAAAAGGAGAAGGAGCCGAATATGGAATAAAATGTTGTATACTGCGCGGCTAGGCGCCCACAATCATAGATGTAGGTGTTTTATTGTAGAAAGGAATAAGATTGAAAACACAGTATCAGTTAACAGAAAGGATGGAAAGAAAAGAAGAATTAAACGGGAAGGGAAAAATGGGAAACAGCCTAAACCTGGGAACATAAGTTAGCACAGCTATTCAAGCTCGGGCATAATAAGGCCGCGGCGCAGGCAGGACCACGCCACCGCAGGACCACGCCACCGCGCCGTCCCTGCGCAGGGCGCACACCCGGCGGCAGACAGGCAACCCCGCGCACTAAAAACCCAAGGACACGCGATTAAACACTGAATAATTAATACAGTCTGGAACTACACTTCACAGGGTACAAAAACTAAATAACTAGAACTAGGGAAGTAGAAATTGATACTATAATTAATTGCATACTTCACACAAACGTGTACGCAGGAAATTTTACAAGGAAAAACGAAACCTCACATTGGCAAACCACACAGATGTACTATTCAAATACAAATAGGAAATTAGCAAAGAGCAAACAATATTGCAAATTAATCCGGCTACACCAAACAGCCCCGCACGACTGGTGTGGAAACAAGCTTAATATAAAAGGGACAAAACACCTGTAAATACATACAAGGGATGGCCAAAATAGTATTAACAACATGCAATATAGTACATTTTGTTGCAGGTTGCCAACACTGCTTCCGTGTAAATAATGCGACGCGTATGTATTGCACAGTTTACGTGCCACGTCTTGTAGGTTATATTTNACACTGCTTCCGTGTAAATAATGCGACGCGTATGTATTGCACAGTTTACGTGCCACGTCTTGTAGGTTATATTTCTGTGTATTATACTCTTTGTTCCGCGACGGTTAAAACAAGCGATCGGTGAAATATAACCAATGCTCGCCTTGCGGCGTGTTGGTTGGCGGATTTTCTCAGGGATTTCCCGTTTCCCTCGTCATTGTATCCCAGCACTGCTCCATACTCACCTCACTTCACCCTAATTGGCTCTCAAGACCTCGATGTTAAAAGCCACCCAAATTTCTTCCCCTCCGCTCTGGTTTACTGTGTATCTACGCCGAGCTGGCGTCCGGAAGGGGAGCCGGCGGTTTTCCTCGGAATTTCAAGCGACGACTTTTATTTTTCTAATCGTTAATATATAAGAAGTTATGTGTATCCAGATAGTTCTTGGATTTCTGCTATGCAGCAAAAAAGAGTTAAGAAAATTAATTCTTAAAAGAGTTGTTTAAACATCTAATGTCTTTATTTCGCTTACTGTGAACAAAATGTGTTGTTGGGATTAACCCTTTAAAAATGTTTTTAACAGAAAAACCGAATAGCATTCGAATATAAAACATCACCAGGATTTTAAATGCCTACCTGCAACGGATTTTGTCTGGAACCCAGGCTGTGAAATTAATTATAAAAAATAACTATTTCTAGTAATTAAAAATTAAATCGGATGTCGTTAGAAGAACCAAGATAATATTTTGGGCAGCTACATGTGCCTATGACAGAAATAAAACTCACAGAGATGGAAATATTGTGTATAAAATATTATATTAAGTGCCATACGACAACAAAGTTTCTCACCAAAATGAACGAACTACGTTGAAAAAACAGGTTATGGTCGACGAGAAATTGAGGGCGAAAGTTCTGGTCAACTAAGTGGGGAATTTTACGTATACTAAAGAAATATTAAGAAAGAATTAGCTGTAATTATCCGTAATCAAGGGAAAACTTACAGGATACAGTCAGAAATTAAAAATTATAAAGGAGGTTCATAGAACAATAAGTTAAGCATTGCGTTTAAAGGATAATCATGGGTCTAACATACTATTTCACCTCTTGTGGGTTTTTGGCGGTTATCTGGAAATATGGCTCACGACATAAGGATTATAATAAGAAACAGAACTGGANTTCACCTCTTGTGGGTTTATGGCGGTTATCTGGAATTATGGCTCACGACATAAGGATTATAATAATAAACAGAATTGTAAAATTATTTTGATGAATGCCCTCCTTAAATAAACTTTATACGGAATATATATCTGCACATGTATTATTCACTGTGTGTTTTGTTTCCAAATAAAATAGTCCCAAATAAAAAAATCATTATTTTGTAACAGAACACATTTCTACGCAAAATATATAAAATAATTCCTATTAGTACAGTATATGAAGGTCGATCGTAGACGCTTGCTTTGGGAATGCGGTTTTAAAAAATTATTTCTGTAGGAGAAATTGATTTTGTACTCAGATTAATTAATCTTTGAATACCGCATGGCATGATGTTATTACTTTGGACTAATTATTCAAATATGGTAATCACGCATATTTATAATTAAACAGTGAATATCACTATATTATATATATTTAAATCGATACAACCTTCCTTTCTTTCTTGTAATAGTTCTACATACTAGAAACTAATCCTGAAATTGGAGCAGTGGTCGCCTGGATTTTTGAGTAATGTAACAATACGTTATAAATTTATTTATTTGATTTTGTATGCTTTTCTTTTAATACAATAACACTTTACAGTAATGCGTCCATGAGCATTGAATAAGTACATGCCTTCCATCGCATAACGCGCTCTTCTACACCAAGTGGTGGGTGAAAGGAACTCCGATGGAAACTGTAAAAGAAATACCAACAGGATAAGCATATAAATAGTTAGGAAAACTAACCAAAACCCACAAAATGACAAAAAGGAAAATAAATAAAAAGGGAAATAATGAAACAGAAGGAAAAAGAAAACGTCTTGGGACCGTACTAGGGGTAAATAAAAAACCCTACTCAAAACGGGCGTAGGTGGTGCAGAATTATCAAGTAAGAAAAAGGAGAAGGAACCAGAATATGGAATAAAATGTTGTATACTGCGCGGCTAGGCGCCCACAACCATAGGTGTATGTGTTTTATTTTAGAAAGGAATAAGATTGAAAACACAGTATCAGTTAACAGAAAGGATGGAAAGAAAAGAAGAATTAAACGGGAAGGGAAAAACGGGAAACAGCCTAAACCTGGGAACATAAGTCAACACAGCTATTCAAGCTCGGGTATAATAAGGCCACGGCGCAGGCAGGACCACGCCACCGCAGGACCACGCCACCGCGCCGTCCCTGCGCAGGGCGCACACCCGGCCGCAGACAGGCAACCCCGCGCACTAAAAACCCAAGGACACGCGATTAAACACTGAATAATAAATACAGTCTGGGACTACACTTCACAGGGTACAAAATCTAAATAGTTAGAACTAGGGAAGTAGAAATTTATACTATAATTAATCGCATACTGAACACAAACGTGTACGCAGGAAATTTTACAAGGAAAAACGAAACCTCACATTGGCAAACCACACAGATGTACTATTCAAATACAAATAGGAAAATAGCAAAGAGCAAACAATATTGCAAATTAATCCGGCTACACCAAACAGCCCCGCACGACTGGTGTGGAAACAAGCTTAATATAAAAGGGACAAAACACCTGTAAATACATACAAGGGATGGCCAAAATAGTATTAACAACATGCAATATTGTCCATTTTGTTGCAGGTTGCCAACACTGCTTCCGTGTAAATAATGCGACGCGTATGTATTGCACAGTTTATGTGCAACGTCTTGTAGGTTATATTTCTGTGTATTATACTCTTTGTTCCGCGACGGTTAAANGAAAACAGCTGAATTGTTTAACGTTTCACGAGCGACAGTATCCACGGTAATGACAGCATACACAAAACATGGTAAAACATCATCGGTGAAGAAGAATAGTGGGTGAAACCCAAAGTTACCTGACAGAGACCGACGAACATAAAAAAAAATTGTGCCCAGACAACATAAAACTACCGCTGCAAAAGTGACAGCAGAACTCAACACTCATTTGAGTAATACCGTTTCGACAAAAACAGTACGGCGGGAGCTCCACAAAGCTAACATTCATGGAAAGGTTGCAATTGCGAAATACATTATAGCGGAATATAACGCTACGCTGCGAAATAAGTTGTGCCACGATCATAAAACCAGNTCATGGAAAGGTTGCAATTGCGAAATACATTATAGCGGAATATAACGCTACGCTGCGAAATAAGTTGTGCCACGATAGTAAAACATGGACAATTGATGATTGAAAGAATGTGGTATGGTCCGATGAATCATCGTTTACATTGTTTCCTACAAACGACCGGGTTTAAGTTTGGAGAACCCCAAAATAATCCTACAATCCCGACTGCCTGCTTCCTAGAGTCAAGCATGGGGAAGGTTCCGTTATGATTTGGGCGGCTATATCGTGGTATTCAGCTGGTCTTCTCATTCACATCACTGGCCGCATTACTGCGAATGAATGTCTTGACATCCTCAATGATGAAGTTCTTACTNTTCAGCTGGTCCTCTCATTCACATCACTGGCCGGATTACTGCAAATGAATATCTCGACATCCTCAATAATGAAGTTTTTATTATGACTAGCATATCGCTGCTAAACGCTGCCATATTCCAAGATGATAATGCGCCTATACACACAGCCAAAAAGGTTCAGTCTTGGTTTGAGGAGCATCAGAATATCATCAAACATCTTCCCTGGCCAGACCGCAACATAATTCAACCGTTATGGGGAGTTCTAGGCAGAGAATGACAAGCAGATTTCCATCTCCAACATCATTTAAGCAGTAGGTGGATGTTTTGGTACAAGAATGGGACAACATTCCATTGGCAACTGTTAGGACACTCTACGAATCTATTACGCGAAGAATTTACAGCTGTTATAAAAGCAAATGGTATCCCAACACCTTATTAATAAATAAATATTGTGTATATGTCAGGTGTTCATATTATTTTCTCCATCTCCTGTATATACAATTAGATAAGATGAATGACGTTAGTTCATTATACACGATATTAAGAAGTGCAGAAGGTACACCAGGCTGGCCTCGCACAACTGGTGCAAATAAAAGTATAAAAGGTAGTAATTTAGACATGAATAAGTAAATTACATATGCAAGGGTAGTCCACAGCTTTTAATAGTCAGAAATATTTCGAGTTCCGTAGGCCAGCCTCGCACCGCTGGCGCGAATACAAATGTGACATAAAAATGAATGAACTGATGTAAGTGGCATATGCAGATTTGGACTACAATTATTACGAAGTGATTTGTCCTGCAATACGCCTATTTAAATAAAAAGGAAAGAGCCAAAAAAAAAACTGGCAAACGCGTGTGTATGCAAATAACAGAGGTATGAAACCAATCAGATTGATGCGATGGGGTCGGCAGCGCCTATATAAGACAACAAGCGCCAGGCAAAGTTGCTAGATCAGTTACTATTATCAATATTTAAGTGAGTTTGAACATGGTGTTATAGTCGGCGCACGAGATATGGGACATAGCATCTCCGTGGCAGCGATAAAATTTGAATTTTCGCGTAGGACCATTTCACGAGTGTACCGTGAATATCGGGAATCCGATAAAACATCACATCTTCGACATCGCTGCGGCCGGAAAAAGATCGTGAACGAACGGGAAAACGATGATTGACGTGAATCATTAAACGTGACAGACGTACAACCCTTTCTCAAATTGGCACAGATTTCAATGCTGGGGCATAAAAAAGTGCCGGCGTGCGAACTATTCAACGGATCATCATTTATATGGGCTTTCGGAGCCGAAGGCCCACTCGTGTGCCGTTGTTGACTGCATGACACAAAGCTTTACGCCTCGCCTGGGCCCGCCAAGACTGCCATTGGACTGTTGTATATTGGAAACACGTTGCTTGGTCTGACGAGTCTCGTTTCCAATTGTATCGGGCGGATGGACATGTACGGGTATGGATACATCCTCATGAATCCATGGACCCTACATGTCAACAGGGGACTTTTCAAACTGGCGGAGGATCTGTCATGGTATGGGGCGTGTGTAGTTGGCGTGAAATGGGACCCCTGATACCGCTAGATACGACTGTGACAGGTGACAGATACGTAAGCATCCTGTCCGATCACCTGCACCCATTCATGTCGATTGTGAATTCCGATTGACTTGGACAATTCCAGAAGGACAAGGTGACACCCCACACGTTTAGAGTTGCTACCGAGTGGCTCCAGGAATACTCCTTTGACTTGAGACACTTCCATTGGCCACCTAAATCACCAGACATGAGCATTATTGATCATATTTGGGATGCCTTGCAATGTGCTGTTCAGAAGAGATCTCCGTCGCCTCACATTCCTATGGATTTGTGGAATGCTCTGCAGGATTCACGGTGTGAATTGCCTCCTGCATACCTTCAGACATTAGTCGATTCCATGCCACGTCGTCTTGTGGCAATTCTGCGTGCTCGCGGGGGCCCTACACGAAATTAGGCAGGTGTACCAGTTTTTTTGGCACTTCAATTTAACAGTGTGTGAGAAAGTGAGTTTTCTCCAAACGTTTCCTGATGACCAAAATGAATAACCTGAGGTCAACTCTCAACATTATGTAGGAAGAAGTCAATATTATGCATACAGAAAGTATATGTAAATTTGTTGAATGTGCATTGAGGTTTGCTTCATTTGTACACGTAATGTTGGAAATCGCTTACTACTAATATTTTTTCAATAATTTTATTTTATAATTTTTTATAGTCACAACTATAGCGAAACACTATCGTCTAGTAAGCGCTATTTTTCTTTGGTGTCGTGTGACATGCCTAAGCGTTTCGAGTTATAACGAATTATGCGGTTCCTCGGCAACTTCAATTAAATGTAAAATTGTTTCATTTATAAAGATAATATTCTCTACTGAAGCGATGAGTTTCGAAAGAATCCTAATTCAGTAAGAGAATACCAGTAAAACTAATGTTTGCATTGTTTGGCAGCTTCATAAGAGATAACGCTTGAATGACGAAGGTTTTAGACACGAAAATAAATATCTGCGCGTGGTAGGGAAACCGTAGAATATTTACAAATAATCATTTATTTATAATACTTCAAAGAAAATGAAACTATGGACGTGGTCAACTGGTCATCGACAATGGCTTGCCTCGGTTAGCTGCCAGATGTCTTTCCTCTCCGCTGCAACGGTCTGATGGAAAATGATCGATTACATCCGAGTGATAATTGACGGAAAATGATCGATTGTGGCCGAGGGTTTATGCGTGTGATAATGTATGCCACCACAACATCCCTAACCCTTTAGCGTGTATGTAGCCTACGACATGACGTCAGAAACCGTTTCTGAATAATTATATGCTTCTTACGCTCTGAATCTAAATTGAAAAAAAAAACCGATAAATTAATAGCCTTCAGATGGCTTCAGTGGTTCAGGCCTACAATGTTACTATTTATTAATTTATTTTGAATTCAAGTGCTCCAGGTCACTGATTGTTTGCGTTTTTCAACCTATTATCTAAAACAAAATTTCTAAAACAAAAGTTAATTTTCAATTTAATCAAGGATGTAGCTATGCCATTAATTAGTAACAATTTGAAGCTGTCCGGGTACTAAAACCAATATTTACATTTATTTCTGGACATGTCACTAAAATAGTATGAACATAACAGATTAAAGTCTGACAAAAAATACTTGAATTTAAATACTAATATCTATCTACATTTGTGGTATTACTACAATGTTATTATATGTAATAAAACACGTCTTGTTTATTTTGATTTTTTTGTACACTACGTCAAATTTATCATCCAGATTTGTGATTATTTCTAAGTTACGTAGTAATTTGTATTTTCTCCACAGATCACACTATTCGAGTGCTGATACAAAATAAGAGTTAGTGGAAGTTGTGTGTCCTGGCTATTAGGGCAGCATCAAGACCGCGTGTCCAGAGTCAATAAAATTTCAAGGCTAGATAGTTATTGAAAGCCTGGTTTATTTTCTACTTTTTGCGAAAAGTGTTATTCTTCCATCTCAAATATATTTTATACTGTATAAAACCTATTGACTAGCATCCATGGATAAAATAAGCGAAGTATTTAAGTGGCTGGAAAGTGAAAGCTTTTACTGATACGCCACTTCCTTCTCCATATACACAATAGTATTAGAACTGTAATTTTTCGCTAATGTTGAAAATAAATACTTTAACGTATGGAAATAAGTTTGGTGTTTCAATGTCAAAAATTTAGTTTTGAAGGTTACATTTTCATATTTCTGTGAAGATTAATAACCCTGCACATTCACTTATGCACGCATTTACTGGCGTTAAAGACACGTTAGAAGTAATGCACCACTGTAGGAACATAGTTCTCTTTGTCTCTGCATTCACACTTACCGCCCTGCTATTGGTCCACATTACACCACCGGGAGACCGCAGTGGTATAATTAATGGTTATACTACTCGCCTCCCAAATATACGAATCGGGTTCGATTCCCGGCGGGGTCGCTCCCAGACTTTGGCATGTGAAAATCGTGCCGGACGATGCCGCTGGTCGGAGGGTTTTCTCGAGGTTCTCCCGTTTCGCCCGCCCTCGCATTCCGGCGTCGCTTCATACTCACATGCATCAGCCTCATCGGCTCTCAATATCTTAATCTCTCCACTCCACTCCACATTACACCGGACAGACTCACTGTGATTTACGTTCATTATTGACTGGTCACCAGCCACTGGGGTGCAGAGTTTATCTTGTATATTGTGTAAAAGAATTTACGATCACTGGAGTTCTTATGTGTGGTTCCCCCAAAAAAAAAAAACAAGATTATTGTGCTGGAAAATTGTTGCTACTGGATTGTGGTGTTTTTGTAAGACCCTGTTAAACACTAGCGGAACGACGGGTCTTCAGCCAGGCGAGTTTTGTTTCCAAAGCCAAATAAATATTCTAAGTAGCTTTGCTCGAGCTACCTTCGAGCGTAGTTTCTAAAGTTTGAACATTTGCATCATAAAATGTATTTGGCGTTTGTTTATCGGGAAAAAAAATCTGATCTTGTTCTTTCGTGTTAGTGCAATTTTCTAACAGTTACTTTTTTTTTATAATAATGGCAGACACGTTTTATGTAAAATTGATATTCACGAAGTTTATAATTTATATCTATTAATGGTGATCACGGTCCTCATATTTCCATCTTATGGTTGTCAGTATGACCAAAAGCGACAGTCTCAAAATTAAGCCGACTTAAAAATTTAAATTTAATATATAAAAGGGTATATGTTATTTGAATTAACAACGATTGATAGCAGTGACTTTGTGGAGAAAGTTCACTGCTTGGCAGACTCCACTACAATATACACATATCTGGAGTTCTTAATTAGTTATTGCTTGAAGTCTTGAGTATGTAACCTTTTACCCATTTCAGAAGGTCAATCGGAGTCTCACTATTATGATAATGAGCATTTTTTATTTGTCTGGAGTCATACAGAAGCGTATGAAATGTATTACCCAAGTATAAAAGTCTTGCAAAAATCTAACAATAGTTTGAAAAATACACATGCAGAAATATTTTAGCGATTTTTTCTATTGTCTTTGCAAATGAAGTCATTATGGCTGCAAAATGTTGTCCACACTTCCATATAGGAAAACTTATTTTTTAAAACAAAAATTCGTGGGCTTGACCAAATTATCTTAATATACTTAGCATTTGTGGTCAGTAAATTCTAACCAAAAACAAGGGCGGACTTATGGGCTGAGGAAAAGTATTACTCTGCATTAATTCCCAAAACATAAATGCAAGAACAGAATTTTAATACTTAATATGATTCAATGGTTTTTTATTGAATATATACAGAAAAAAACCATTGCATAAAGCAATATTTGATACAATGTATAGTTTCCAAATAAAAAATCCTTGGCTATTTTTAGAATAATGTATTTAATTCAGAAATGTAATGCATTAAAAAAAGAAATCATTTAAAAATGCATAAAATTTTATTATGTAGAATTGTATGCCAAAAAATATAAATTCTTAATATTAATCTTAAAATCTGACGTTAGAAAATGGTGTAAAACGAAGTATTAATTATATGCGATATACAAGTTCCAATATTATAGAGCAGTAGATAATATTACTGTGTTAATTGTATTTTAAAACAATACGATATATATTTTTAATTTTGTTGTTTTGGGAATTAAGATCTATAGACCGTAAAAAATAATGCTGCATTTTGTTTTTACCAGCGTCCAAATACATACATTGCAAATAAACGTAACCACATGAAAACACCATATTAAGTATTTTAAATTCTGTTCTTGATTTTACGTTTCTGGAATTCACGTTTTGCGAAACCTCTCCACGGCCCTTAGACAACACTGGACTTTTCCGACGTGGGCGTGAATTTCCCTCCATTCAGTGAGGTNNNNTGGAACAACACTCGGCGCGCTGGCCATAGAAGGTGCCAGACCGGCCAATCAGTTCTCAAGCGCGGCTACAAACGACAGCACGTAGACAAGCACACTCGTGGCGCTGAGCGTGCCTCGAGGGGCGTGGAACATCGACTTAACCCTTGCACGGCTTACACTGAGAGCAATCAACAGCCCTCCAGGCCAACCCTAGCACGGGGTAAAAGAATTACCGCACTGATCGGTGGAAATCCAGGAATTTGGCGAGTTCAGGCCATAGAGTACCCGAGAATTGAGAAGTGAAACAGCCGCTTATACCACGAACTCTAGCTGCACACGCCACCAAAATGGCGTCACTGGCCCGCAAAATGTTGGAACGCCGTTCACCAGACAGTTCCTGGTAACTTAATTGCCAGTCGTCAGCCCAGAGTGGAGTGGAGATGTTTGGGCAACTCTGAACATAGAGGTCTTGAGATCCGATGAGGGTGAAGTGAGGTGAGTATGGAGCAGTGCCGGAATGCGAGGGTGGAGGAAACGGGATATCCCAGAGAAAACTGCAGACCAGTGGCATCGTCCGGCACAATTCCCACATAGAAAATACCGGAGCGACCCGGCCGGAAATCAAATCTGGTTCGCCTAGGTGGGAAGCGAGAAGTTTAACCACTAGACCACCGGAACCTCTTCTTCCCAGAAAATAGGAAATGTTTCGCTGCAAGCAGGAGCCAGTCAGACACAAGGCCCGTTCCCAGAGACTCGCGCAGCCAACCAGAGAATGAATATGCCCACATAAAACGAACCACCACGCCATTTGGTCTCAGTTTACTCATGTAGTCTGGGTATCGGTCAGCTGTGGCAGCAGTCAACGAATAGAACGGAAGTCGTCGACACGAATACACACAGAACGTGAACATCTACACTACTGCCATGTTGGAATGCGAATTTCGCACGTCCCTGCTGACTGTTAAGGGATATGTCAGTCAAACACAAAACTAAACGATAGTCATGTGCTACCCTGTCAAGCCATGGTGACACGACGAATAAACAGAATCCTGTTCACAAAAGTTACGGCGCTCTATTGCTGTCTCATCATTTTGCATCGGTATGTTGAAATATTCAGTGATGTAACCGGAGGAATAAAACGTAATTTTTGTTGAACGAACAAAAACCTTGGTTTCAAATAGTTTATCATACTACGGCGGTGGGTTTTATCAGATTACTCTATTAGAGCTTCTGATGCTGCCACTTGTTAACTGACTACTAAGAAGGTAGCGCGATTTTTCGATGTATTTTTCGCCAAGCGATAAATCTTGAATGGGAAAACTGTTTTCTGCAAACATTTTTAAAAAAAGTAGCTTTATTTTCGTCCAGNAAACTGTTTTCTGCAAACATTTTTTAAAAAAGTAGCTTTATTTTCGTCCAGCTGGTTAGTCTTCGCTGCATTCTGCATACTGGAGTCGGTGTCGTTGGCTTGTAGACTTCTGACTTAGGACAGGCATGCTTTATCTAATGTCTTGTTTGTACCTGACGTGACAATTCCATTCTTAATTGTTTTTCAATGGCTCAGAACCATGCAATGTGAACCAAATATAAGTTTTTTAATGGCATAATTATTGCAAACGTCTGATAATTCAAATTCTAATATTTCACCCAACAGTTAGGCAAAATCTGCTCGGCACTCGCGATACAGTATAAAAATATAGTAACGTAACAATGTTTTGCAAACATATAGCAAAGAGATATATCGTAATACCTAAATCAAACTCTTGCGTAATTTTACGAATATTTTAGCTTAATAAGAGAGTTATTGTTACAGGCTACAATCTTGGGGTATATGATGGAGAGAAAATTGAGGTTTACACTTTGAATGCGGTACAGATTTACTGACATTTCAAACACGCTAGAAACAAGTCACCTTAAGTAAATACTGCATAACCATTAGCTCTGTTAGTCTCAGCGTTACCTTTTTCTAACATGCTCATTTAGAATTCATAGAATACATACAATATATACATTGAGACGCTTTACTGAACTAAACAACCTTCATTACTGCGGCGGGCTCTCTGCCAATCTAATGCCGAATTTAAAAGGTCACAATTGAGAATGATATCGTACGTTTAATAATATACAATTAATCCTCATATTTGGACACTTTACACTTTGAGTGTTGCTGTCTTTGTTTTACGTTGCAAGAAACTTTATAAAAACTGCTGGAAAAGTAATATTTATTCTCCCTTTGTCTTCAAAGAACACGAATGTCGTAATGTTACGACTTAATCCATACAACTCAGTTAAATTCAATCAACGTAATATTATGTAGGCACCGCCCACCAAGTTGCGGTTATTATTAGTACGTTTAGTGAAAAATTCTGCTATGTATTTTAAATTTATGTTTTAACCCACACAATGGCCTAGAATAATACAGAATGAATTATGCGCTTCTGTAACCTCGAAGTCATTCTCGCAGTTGTTCATTCTTCACCTCTTGATCGTGATAAGAAGCACATGAAATTGTGCTGCTCTTAAATTCTGTTACGGAAATTATATTTACGGTGAATAAGCTCATATGCCTCACCTAAGCTCCTAAGTATTTACTCCGCCACCATAGTTTCTTGAAATACGGTAAGCGTTAACGCCACAAAGGACTAGGACTTAGCTTACTGTTCCAGAGGTCGTTAAAAGCCTGTACTGTCGGTCAGAGACGCAGGCAATACCGATATAGAACCGTGTAAAGTTTATCGTGAGATCTTTATTTTAAAAAGAAGTTGTCATATCGAAATTGAATAGGTTTAACACGCGTGCACACACACACACACAGAAAGACAATGATGTTGGATGAGTATAAAATCAGTGGAAAAACCCTTTAAAAATTTAAAAAATATTGCAAACATAAAAAGTGTAATTAAAATATAAACCAAACCAGCCAACAAAAGCCTCAGTTATCATAGGACGATAAAATGTAACGTTAAAGGAAGTATGTTCTTGAAACAACTGTGTGTCGTGTTCACTATTATGAAATGTTAAGGTGTACCAACCAAACATTTGTACAAGTGAAGTAATGTAGGAATGAATATATACATTTGAAGCACAAGTCACGAACTTTTCATAGCTGTTACATACTGATGTACTCTCAAGAAGGAGACGCAAGTTATTAATTAGTTCGATTACTAAATGTATTGACCTTTAACACATTCGTCCACAATCCAGGAAGAATAGTTCAAAATAACGTTTTTAATACAGAAATTAAGTATATTACGTTTTTAAAGTTACGGTGCTACGGTGTCTACAAATAAGAGGAAAATTATATTGTAAATAGTACTAAAACATCACCCTTGAAAGCCTTTTAACTTGTAAGACACATTTTTACTTGCGGTTTCGGGTGCTGTAAAAATAATTTTTCTTATGCGTGCTTTACTTAAGTCAACAACAGCTCTTCTTTCTTTGTCTGAACCCATGACTGTAGGCTTTGTGTTCGCTTACAGTAATAATCTTTCCTGTCGGCGACTGATTCGTAAGCCGTGTATCTGCCTAGGTTATGAATTGTTCTTATTACTATATCCGAACACAAAGCCTACAAATAATTGGTTGTGACAACGAAACAAATCTTGTGTTGACTTAAGTACAGCACACCTCATAAAATGTCTTGTTTACAACTCCTGAAATCGTAAATTAAAATCTAACTGAAAGTGCTAAGTGAACGATTTTGGCAATATAAAGACTTAACCCCGTTTGTACTAGGCGTTTTGTAAAATTTTATGTAAATCAAAAGATCCAACAATTTAAATTTGTCTAGTCTCGTCTTGGTTTTAGCATCTGTCTAAAGAGATACATTTCTAATATACACTAGAGGGGATAGAAAACGCCGCGAGCTTGTTTTCCGATGGTTCGGCGTATCGTTCATTGCAAAATTGAATTTTAGATTGCAAAACATGACGGCAGAATTAAGTTTTATTGGCCGAAAGTAATTAGTAAGCCTAATTTAAGTTCATTAGCGAAGAACCGAACGCCCACGAAAGGACGCTTCTTGCAGACAGGAAATTAAAGCTTCTCATTAATGGCAAAACCCGACAGCGAGACGGTTCACAAAATACGAAGGCGGACGATGAAAATCGTATACTGTTGTCGCTCCTTGTTTCATGCCTGTCAACGAAATTGCAGCTAATATCGCAGAGCACGGCAGGCTAATAGAGTTTAATTTCCCAGTCAAACGTTAAAATATTTTTAGAATAATTTCTGAAATGCCTTTAATGTTATGAAATAGTATCGCGGAATGGCTACGTAAACAGAAGCGAAACACTGCATTGTAAAAATATTTTGTATTTGTACAAGGAATTACTTGGAAACTTAGTTGTCAAAGAAATCTTTGTAACACTACAAATAAATTACATTAAACTTTGCAGAACCTAAGTGTGAAATGTATAAAACGAATAACAAACCTTAACAAGCAATAGTTTTACACTTCATGTTTGTTATGAAAGTTAAGAGTAGAAAATGTATGGTCCCCGTCAGTGCTGGGAGCGGGGGAGGCGGAGTGCCGCGACCACCACCTTGGATGATGTCATGCGGCAAACTCCTGCTCTGCCATTCCTTGACAGCAGCGGCCATATTGGATTTCCCTTTTTTCCTTCCTGCTCTATTACTCTACTGCAGTACTTCATGCTCTTGCATTCTGCTTGGAAGGTTTTCTCATATTTGTTCCAGTATCTCTGGTCTCCCACGATCTATCTCATGGTGGGAAGGGGGTTCTCACATTCCTTCCAGTATCTGTCGTCTCCCATGTTCTAATTATCGGGGTTTTTCTCATATTCCTCCTGGTCTCCTTCCTGCCTCTCATCCATTCTCTCTCCCTCGTTTCCCACATCCTATACCTTGGGGTTTTCTTATATTCCTCCAGGTCTCCTTCCTGTCTCTCTTCCGTTCTCTCTTTCTCATATTCCCTCCTTTCTCTCGTTCATTATCTCTCTCGTCGCCCATGTTACATCCTTCGGGGGGTTTTCTCATATTCCTTCCAGTTTCCCTCTTCTCACATGTTCTATCCCTAGCCGGAGAGGGGTGGGGTGTGTTCTCATATTCCTCTCCGTGTCCTTCCTGCTTTCTGCCTCTCGTATGTTCTCTTTCGTCTCCCACATTCTATCCCATGGGGTTTTTTTCATATTCCTGCCGGTCTCCTTCCTGTCTCTCGTCGGTTCTCTCTCCTGTCTCCTTAATTTCTCTCTCTCATCTCCCACTAGTTATCCCTCTGGTTTTTTTTCACACTCCTACCAGTCTCCCACCCTCTCTTGCGTTTCACGCTCTCCTCCTACATCATCGTCGACGTCGTCTGCTGAAGACAGCCATCTTTAATTCCCGCCACCAGTCGACCACTATATGCAGCCATCTTTAATTCCCTCACCTGCCACCAGAGTGTTTGAAGTTATACAGGTCGCAGCTAGGAGCACTGGTATTAATGTGGCCATTTTGCATGTTGGTTCACTAATTACCTGGAGAGGTGTGCTAGGATCGGGGAGTGGCGTCCACCAGGAGCGCTGGAAATTTTTTTGTTGTTTGTGAACTCAAAAAAAGTTACGAGGTGTGCGGGATTTTTCCAGCTACTCTTGGGTCGCCAGTCCGGCATCTTGATCACATGACCACCATTGCATGGGAAGTGTTAGGAGATGAAATAACGTACATATGCGCATTGGTCTACGCACTCCACAAATATTAATACTTGTAATCGCGAAAAAATATCAACATTGTATGGGTATGACAAGAAATTTAGTCAATACTTGCATTGCCATTGAGAAAGTAATTAAACACATAACTATTTGGCTAGGTAGCTTCTCTACATACACTTTATATGTGTAAAAGTTAAACATAAAAATCAATACTGTGAAAAAAAATACCATCATTCTAACACCTGTCTGTGCACTCGAGAGCGTGACTGCACTGCTGTACCTCAAACTTGTCTGTACTCATTTGTGTAGTATGGGAATGTAGCTGGCACTCGTGCACACAGGAAATTTAAAGAGCCTCAGTCACTCCACCTCCTTTATTTACAGCACCAGTCAGTCGGTAATTCTAAGATACAGGGGCCAGCAGAAGACTGCGATAAATAAGTTGATTCCTAAGGGATGGCAGCATGTGACCTCGTCCATGGAATGGAAGTCGTCAAATCCAGAACCAATTAGGAATGTCCTCCTCGCCATCGCTTATCAACTGCAGCATCCAATTAAGAATGCTCTAAGTGGTTGGTGGCCGGCTGGTCCGCTGCTGTAGTGTGTCACTATAAATAGTAAAGCAGCGACACAACAGATTGCTAGCATAAAAAATGCTGGCAGCATCGGACAGCCATCCCCAGCTGCAGTTCCAAGACCAATTAATGAACATGACTGCCCCAATCCATGTCTCCTCGAAAACCATTAAAATCCATGACCAACAGCCCCAATGTAGCTGCCAAGCCTTCAGAAAATTTAACAAGCAGATAAACTGAAATATTTAATGCGAGGCCAACTTTGAGAATGGGGAGGAGCAGATGGCCAATATAATCCGTGACCAGCCAGACGAAATTTATTTAACAAGAACCCAAACTGTGGGAAAGCATGCTAAGTGCCCAGCAGTCTACACAAAGTCCACTGTAATACCAGACTGGAAATAAATACACAGATGCGGACACGTAACCCACAGAGGGGAGCGTAAGAATGAGTCCAGTGTATGAAAAAAGTACACATATGTACTTTTCTAAGAATACATTTTTCACACTCCAAAAAAATATATTTGTCGGTGGTATATACAGGTTCATTCACAAACCTCTTGTAATTCTGTGTGTCCAATTGCACATTAGTAAGCGCCGATCGCCTTATCCAGAAATTATGTCGGAAACTGAAACTCAACAATTTCACAAAAATTCGACTGCTCTTCCTGCGAAGAATTTATTCAACCAAATAAGCATTGGATAACTTATTCAGCTTGATCTTTTGTTCGTAAGAAGCACCTCAGATCTCGTCACTATTCAAGTTGGTGAGATAATAGGTCCTTGGTTTGTCATTGCGAATCTTGACAATCATGCAGATTTCGTGACTTCAGTTTGGCATGTATGATTTTACAAACGTTTTCTTTACTAGTGATATCCTGGCATAGTCACCAATCATAACTTTGTTATTGCACATATCCATTTTTTGAAGCTTGGAATGCAGTATCCCGCAAATAATTAACCCGGATGTCCACTGGCTGCATGTGGATAGTGCAGTGCACTAGATGATTGTAGGAGGATATCAGGCAAGGCAACATGTCCAGCTACTTGTATTTCCCCGAGAAGAAATTTCTCACTACATGTCAGTTTTCAGTGTACAGTTAAACCATTTCATGAATGTGGTCTTCTCGCCGTATATACTGTAGTGATAAATATTATTCGTAGCCATTAGTGAACAGAAGGCAGGATTTTGAAATTCTCTGCCTAGATCCATCTGCCAATTCTTAGGTGATCCTTTATCTCACAAACCAGTTTTAATTGCATTGCTCACATCTTGGCCACGTTTCTTCCGAACTGGTATTGCCCAAGTGTATTTGCTGAATCAATATATTACTGTTAACATATATCTGTATCCCTTATTAACAGTAGCATAATGGATCTTTCAACTATGTCAGCCTGGTACAGATTTCTCAACCCAAAAATGAGGACTTTCCATGTGGGATTATTACGATGCGCAGGTCGGTGTAGCTCGGCAGCGATCTGTGCACAAGACATTATCTTCAGTATATGTACCCACGACAATGCAATACTTCTCAAATATTTGCAATCTTGTTTGCGTGGGAATTATTACCAGCCTGCTTAGATGCTATAAGTAGCTGTAGATGTGATACGAGGTCATTGTCTTTATCCCAGATTACATACTCGAGCCAGTTGCCTCCATCAACCTTCGAAGTCAGACCCTAGCAACTCGCTAAGCCGATATTCGAAAACAGGCCAGCATCATTGCCGAATTTAGAATGTGTATAATCCTCATAAGCATTGCTGGAAGAGACATTGTCTGCTAAATCTGCACTCATGAGGATAAGTAAGCACTTGTACTGACGAAGATCCTTGCGCGAGAAGCCACCAGGCTCACATTTAAACAGCATTTCAAAGAGGCTTGGATAAGCTCATATTCCTTTGTCATTAATTTGTATAAAATCGTTGTGCAGAAAAAAAAATTGTTTGTTCCCCAAGAACCATTTCTTATTGTGCCTACAAACACCGTACGTTCCATCATTAAACCTTATTGTGTATGAAGACAGGAAATTGCGAATGGCAGTGGTGTGCAATTTAGATCTGTATTTTTTATGCTTCAATGCAGCTAAAGGCAAATCATCTTCCTCTTCAACAGTCGCATTATCCTCTGGACATATCTTATGCTGACTCCCAGTCCTGGGTTTGATGTCCAGTTCAGTCTTCATTGCAGCAGGCAAACTCGTTCGAAAAACAATATCAAGAAACAGAGTGATTAATTGATTCCAGCGCAAGTGAAGATATGTGTTGCAAACGTGAGTTGTTTACCTCATTTACGAGAGTACCAAATAAATTCGTAATCTTGGGTGACGGAACGCAAATTAGTGCACAAGGGCGCGGACAGATGGTGGTACAAGTCTCAAATTGCAAAGAATGGATTGGCACAACCATAGACAACGTGTTGTACGGTCCTGATTTAAAAACAAATTTATTCTCTGTGCAATGCGTCACTGCAAGAGGTTATGTCATGATGACAGATGAAAACTTATGCAAATTTTACAAGAAAAATAAGTTGTTGGCAATCGCGGAACGAGCTGGAAATATGTATTACCTGAACTTTCGCTATAAATGTGGGGTAGCAAGTACTGCACAAGTCAAGTCGGACATAAATGGGTGGCATGAAAAACTTGTTCATCAAAACATGATGTACGTGAAAAATTTTCTGAAAAACAATGATGTTAACGTGTGTTGGGAAATGCGAAAGTTGTTTAGAAGGGAAAATTCATCGTTTGCCTTTTTTTAACAGCGATAGTAAAACAACGAGGACGTGTGAGTTGATTCATGCCGATACCTGTGGCCCCATGGAGGAAACATCTGTGGGAGGTTCGAGGTATTTTGTGGTGCTTAAAGACGACTATTCAAAATATAGAAGTGTTTACTTCGTCAAAGGAAAACATGAAGTGAAAAAATGCATCGAGAAATTTATAAACAGAGCGGAAAATGAAACTGGAAATAAAGTGAAGTATTTCAGAAGCGACAATGGACTCGAGTTTGTAAACAAGGAGGTGGAAGGATTGTTTCTCAACCGGGGAATAATACATCAACGCACAGTCCCTTACACACCTGAACAAAATGGCAAGGCAGAGAGAGAAAATAGAACGCTTATTGAATCTGCTAGAACCATGCTATGCGCTAAAAACCTGCCTAAGTCATTGTGTGCGGAAGCAATTAACACGGCAGCGTATGTGTTAAATAGAACTGGGAAGAGCACTGAAGTTGATAAAACTCCATACGAACTGTCGACAAAGAAAACTTTTGATATCCAAACATTAAAACTATTCGGTTCACCTGTGGTTGTCCATGTCCCTCACGAAAAAATGAAAAAGTGGGACTCTAAAGGAGAAAAAGGAATAGTAGTTGGTTACGGAGAAGACGTAAAAGGGTACAGAATATTTTTCCCACACAGGAACACTGTAGAAGTAAAACGGGACATTGTGTGTATAGAGCAAGAAAAGACAAAAGAAAAACAGCAGTTGGTAACGTGTGAAGTGGAAAATTTGGTGTCAGAAGAAACCATAAGCGTACCAGATACGAATGGGAGGGATGTTGATGAAGAACGTAGCTGTGAACAAGAACGGTGACCGTCAGAAAGTCAAGTCGAGACCGAAGGTAGTGATTATGAACCATGTTACAGTGGTAAAGAAACAGAAACTGAAGTCACCATCTCCTCAGAAGCTGACGATGCACTACAAAGTTCACCAGATACTCACCAAGATCAGCGGAGAAGCAAACGAGCTAGAAACCAAAAGTCGTTCTACAAGTGTAACAATATTTATTCGATGGATTAGGAGCCAAAGACGTACGAAGAGGCAATGAGAAGAGAAGATGCAAGTAAATGGAAAGACGCTATAAGTAGGGAATTACAGACTCTAAATGAAAACAATACATGGGAAGTGTGCGATACTTATGTAAATGAAAATACTGTAAGCAGTAAGTGGGTTTTTAAGATAAAGAAAACTGGTAATGATATACAGTATAAAGCTAGGTTGGTAGCTAGGNAAAAGACTGTAAGCAGTAAGTGGGTTTTTAAGATAAAGAAAACTGGTAATGATATACAGTATAAAGCTAGGTTGGTAGCTAGGGGTTTTGAACAAAATGATGACTTGAATTTAAATGAGATTTATGCACCTGTGGCTAAATTGTCAACTTTCAGATTATTCACAGCCATAGCAACCGAGCGTAACTTACCTATTTACCAAATGGATGTAACTGGGGCGTTTTTATACGGGGAAATTGATGAAGAAGTTTTTATTCATTTACCAGATGGGGCATATTTTAATGATAAAAATATTGTGAAGTTAAACAAATCTTTGTATGGTCTAAAAAAATCACCCAAATATTGGAATGAAAAGTTCAACTCAGTTTTAACTAGAGGAGGCTTTGTGAGGTCACAGTGTGACTCATGTCTTTATTCAAAGTGCAATGATAAAGATCAAATGTATATTCTAATATACGTTGACGATTTGTTAATTTTTGGCACAAATGAGAACCAAAAATCTGATGTAAAACTAATGTTACAGAAAGAATTTAAAATGAAATATTTTGGTTTAGTATCTGATTTTCTTGGAATAAATATCAAACAAAACTTAGAAAGTGGTGTAACCAAATTAAGTCAGAAAAGCTATTAAGAAAATGTATTCAGGAAATTCAAAATGGAAAACTGTAAGCCAATGTCAACCCCCATGGACCTGAACTTTAATGCTAAAATTTTTGAAAATAAGGAGTGCCAAACAGATTAAAATATTAAAAATGTATGTAAACAAATGATAGGATGCTCAATGTATGCTGTCTCAGGCACAAGACCAGATCTGTGTGTAGCTGTTTCTGTATTAAGCCGATACCAAAACAATGCAAACGATGTACTGTTAACGGCTTTAAAAAGGGTATTAAGATATGTAAAACATACTATTGATTATAAATTGGTTTATAAATGTAATGATAAATCGCTAGTGGGTTACTGCGATGCTGATTGGGCAGGAGATCTCAGAGATAGAAAATCTACCACTGGCTATTGTTTCATGTATTCAAATTGTTTGATTTCATGGTGTTCGAAGAAGCAATGCTCTGTAAGTCTCTCATCAACTGAGTCTGAATACATAGCAATTAGTATGGCAGCTAGTGAAGCATGTTGGTTACAAAATTTGTTAAATGATTTTAGGGTAAAAATTGTCGACCCGACTACAATTTTTTGTGACAACCAGTCCGCAATATCGATTGCAGATACAAGTACTGTTAAGCCGTTAAAACATATCGATATTAGATTTCACTATATTAAAGAATTAATAATAAAAGGTAAAGTGTGTCTGAAATATGTAAAAACTGAAGAACAGTTAGCTGATATGTTTACAAAAGCCCCAAACAAAGAGTTAATTTTTAAATTCACTAATAAGTGTGGAGTAACCATGTAAATTTATTTGTGTAAAACTTTGGTAAATATTGCATTGAGGGTGGGTGTTGTAATATAATATACAATGCAATATTAAAAGTTTTTATATTCTTAAGATGGCAATACTGTAAACAAATTATTAGCTATCAAGCTACCGTTGTTGTGTCATGCCGCTATGTGCCTTGTTGAAATTATATTGTTCTTTCTTAAAACTAATAAATAGTTTATTCAAGTGATCTGGAGTATTTCTTTATAAAACCTACAGATTCAATAGCCTGTGCTGTACAGCAAGAACTGGTTGGTCTGTTCTAGGAACAACGTTTATAGTTGCAGGCGGTGGCGTGTAGTGAACTGTTGCAAGGTAAGCTGGTGTTAGTCCTGGGTTGTACCCTATTGCTTCCTAATTTACACTTACACCACTAAAACGTAGTTTGGCAGGTGACGCTACAGGACGTGTATAATTGGTCCATTGCCTGTTTCTTGTGAGTGGTCGGAATACATTCAGTTTCCCTAGGCTCCGCAGTGGTTATTGGTTCCTGCTGGGTGCACTTAGAATGTACAGCAGTTAGCAAGCAACAGCTTACCTTGCAACAGATCACCTCACGCTATTGGTTGCAGGGTCAGTCACAGACATGGCCAGAAATAACAGTTACGTTGCTGCTACTCTCTCCTGTTATTTCGACGTCTGTACTAACAACTCTCTTTATTGCTATCCATATATTGTTTAAAAAAAAAAAATTATTTTTACAAACAAATGTATGGAAGTAGTTGCCAAGATAACTTCTGTAACTATAAAAGTTAATTACAGCGAATTTACAACACCGTGTGGGGCCGCGGTGGTTTAGCAGTTTGACTGATTGCCTCCCACCTTGGCGAACCGAGTTAGATTCCCGGCGAGGTCGCTTCCGGATTTTCGCCTATGGGAATATTTCCGGACGATGCCGCTGGTCGGCGGGTTTTCTAGGGGATCTCCGCGTTTCACCCGCCCTTTTATTCTGGTGTTGCCCCATACCGACCATGCTTTACCCTCATCGGCTCTCAAGACATCAATGTTAAGAGGCGCCTAAAGCTCTTCATTCTACTCCACTCTACAACACCGTACAGTGGAATGCCAAAACCCCAATCTGATCTTTAATAAGCAAGTTCCGTAAAGTTCAAATTCGTTATGAATCTGGAGATGCTTATAATATCATGTATGTTTTAGAAAACAGTATCTTGCAAAGATGCAACGTTTTACTGCTTGTGATGCAATAATATTTTTGGCAACAAGTTTACAAAAAAATATTTTAAAATAACGCAACAAAATTTATATGTAGCAACATTCTCGATTGGATGTAACTACAGAAATGTAGTTAGCACGTTAGCAAGTATTCCCGGCGCGGCCGGATGGAACCCGCGCGGTTCGCAGGATACACTCGGTATTGGCATGTGTTTCGGAGCTCGGTTGTCCCGAGGCTTCGAAAACTTTTGTTTGAATAACCAAAATGCGGAGGAAAGAGCTGGAAGCCGACCAAGGTTAGCGATGGAAGACAGATGGGTTAGTTTGCGTTTGTGTTGTGTGCATGTTTTCGGCGCATAAAAAAGGGGGAAGCGCGGTCAAGAGGAGAGCCGTTAGCGAGACAGAAAGAAGCAGCAAGAGGAGGGAGAGAGAAAGGTAAAGTTGTTGACGGACAGCCAGCGTCCTGCAGTCGTTTGCAATCCATCACTCTGAAGAAACACCGCGAAACTTCTTCCCCGACTGCAAAGGTCAGGATGTGAAAGGGAATTTCGCTTCCTCCATGTAGTATGCCCTTCCGTAAATCCTGAAAAAAGGCGGGTGGGGATGCGGAAGAAGAAGAGTGGAAGCATTCTTGTGCAACTGAAAAGTACCAACGGTTTATCTTTTTTCATGGGGAAATCTCATTGGCTTAATGAAGCAGGAATAAGAAATCAATTATGATGGTAAAAGTTACCTCAGCAAACACAATGCACTGAAGAAATACTGTAAGCTAATTTTTCAATTTCTGATTTTCAATGTACTCAATCTTTCTTATTAATAAATTGTACGGCAACACCACATTTAAATATACGCTCACTTACTGTGCAGTGTCGAACTAAAAAATATGCATATACATTAATTCGTGTTTTTATACGTATTCACCACATATTTGAATACATATGACATTATTTTCACTACGTTTTTTTATACATTTAGAGCTACATAGTAGGTAACAAGAGCATGATAAATTATTAACTGTGGATTACTCATTACTAGAGACCATATTACTTCATGGTATAACATTGCCCCAGACTTCACAATATCCTTACTCGAGCAGAGGTAATTTGCTCTTTGGCTGCTGTCGCAGTAAGAGGTCATACTCACGTTCGGCTCATACATACGATATTATGCCAGTCAAGTGGTAGATGTCTACTATTTGTTCAGACTTATCCATGGTGTCTGATGAGCGTAGATGTAAAAACCACATATAGGTCTACTTCTAAAACACCTATCGTGTTACCCAGTCAGAACGCAAAATAATAGGTTCCTTACGCATTACACGACAAACGCTTCTGACGCAAAATAATTGAAATTTCAATATAATGGTTTTCTGTGGCCCTTTTTGCTAAAGTGTCACATTTAGGCTGCGAGGAAGCCGAATCAGTGATGGCTCGCGCCTGGTCTATGAAATCCGAGTTTTGTTGCAAGTGGTTCGGAGTCCACTATAATCAAATGAATCCGTCATATTAAGCATTTCTGTGCATAACCTTGTAACGTAAATACTATCTTTAACTTCTTTAACATAAAAGGGTACATTCTCAACGGAAATAATTAAAATTATTATCTGTATCTTCTACATTCTACATGATTTTATGAAGCGACTAATAGACTGGATGTGAGATTGCCGCCTTCATGGTACATTTTTTTTTTTTTCTAATAATCACAACTTAAGTACGGGGTACATAGGTAATGATACAGAGAAGAAATGGGGTGCGGTTCCTTCAATGCTAGCGTATCCGTTCTTTGATTGGCTACGCGAGGTTCTGGAAGAAGGTCCTTGTGTCTGATTGGCTACTGCGTGCTGAAAAAGATCCCCTATTAACTAAACTGCCGGCTGACAAGCAAATAACCAGGCGCTGACTATAGAAAACTGTTCTAAACAAAGAACACTCAACTACATTATGTATATTGTGTATTTAAAAACAGGCAAATTATAACTGAGTAATCTGACATGGAAAAAAAACCGACATGCTTTGCCACTTACGCATATTGTTAGTTGTGACTTTGCCAACTTGCGATTCCATCCTCTTCCCCGCATCAGCGTCATGCCATAGAACAGGCAAGTGTAGCGAACTTCATTGCCTCGCGCCAGCTAAATTGTGCCACTGGCCGGTAACATGTTGGAGCACTATTCGCCAACCACTGCCTGGTATCTTACTTGCCACCCGGTCTTCGCAGCACGCAGTAGCCAATTAGGCACAAGGCTCCTTCCAGGTGATCGCGCGCAAGATTCAGCGAATGTGTGTCCCCATGTTAAATAAACCACCGCGCCATTTCACTTAAGTATTCTCTGGCTTCGCGTTGTCCTTGATGTAAGCCTCCTCACGCAAATATTGGCCGCGTGTCACTGTGGAATGGGTCTTGTGACTATCTGGCCCCGCCTTACTGAGTATGGTAGCCGCTGGTTCGGCTGGCGTTCGGCAGATTCACTTCTGGTCGCTGATTAGCGGGCATGATACCATTACCTCGGGGTGTGCGCCGGAATGCAAGGGTGGGTTAAACGGGAGATCCCTGAGAAATCCCGCCGAACAACTTGCGAAAATGCGGGAGCGACCCTGCCGGGATTCGAACCCAGTTCGTCTAGGTGGGTGGCGAGTAGGCTAACCATTACATTACCACGGCCCCTGTGCTGTACACCCCTAGTCTCTGCGTACTTTTGTATAATGCGACCATGACTAACGGGCGTAATAACAACAGATCACAGAGTAAGTACACAGATATGGCATGTGATTGTTCCTCTGATATGAGCGTACTCATTCTCAGATAGACTGCGCGAGGCTGTGGGAACGGGACTTGCGTCTGATTGACAACTGCGTCCTGCGAAAGGTTCCCTATTGGTTGGACTGTCTGCTGGTTAGTAGTTACGAAGCGATGTTTGGTGAACGGCGTTCCCACATGTTGCTGGCCAGTGACGCCATTTTTTCTGTCGTGTTCTACTGGAGTGAGCAAACTACAATGGTAGCCTGTACTTTACCATGCTACACACTTGCTACCAATAAAATGATAGGTTCACCTCTTAAAGCCCTACAAGTCGACTCAAGATGACGAGAACACTGCATGGCAGGTCACTTTGCGCGTAGCGGCGATCCTGCACATGACTCTTGTGACAGTAGCCTCGGCCTCAAACATGAAAATACGTCAAAATAGCTCCAGATAGGCGTCCGCCTTAAGGGAAAGATATCTCCGCCATATTGGATCCAAACCGTATTTTAAATATACACTAAATTTGATAACCCAACTTATCAAATTACAGGGAACATATTAACAGTTATTTCTAAATCCAACTTATTTTTCTCATGTGATTCGTTTCACATCTGTAACCATAATCAAGGTTTCTTCTTTATTTATTTTGGCTCTCAAGACCTCGTTGTTGCGAGCCGCCCAAATCTCTGAACCAACATTCTTTATTTCGTCATTTCTGCCCGACATTTAGATATAACTGAAATCGTGCGAAATTAAAAAAAAACTCTGTAAATTATTCCTCTGTGTCACGCCAATCTTTGTTGTTGAGTGCCAGAATGCTACCTCTTTAAGTACTATACGGCGAAGAACGGCGTGGGCCGTCCCAAGCCTCTCGCTAGCCTCGGCGAGACATAGTAGCCACGTCGACAGGACGGCCTGGCGAGGAGCCAGCACCAGACGTCGAACACCCGGCCCCCTGGACTCTCAGCGGTTCCCGGCCGGCCCGCGCCGCAACCACGGGTATCGATTCCCACCAACATCCCCCTCCCTTTCTCGCCATTAACAAACCGGTGAAGGGGAGGATGAGTCCGGTCCAGCTGTGTCGCGGAGAGAGCTCAAAGGGAAACTGCAGAGGCCGGTAACTGTACGCTTTGGTGGAGACTCGGTGGAGTGTGTGCATGAGATGAAATATCTGGGAGTCATTATGGATGAAAATATGAGCTTTCTGAAACACATAGAGTATTTGGCCAGAAAGGAAGTGGTGTATTTTCAGAGATTAAGGAATATTGGTAACGCAAGCTTGTTCTAAATTTTATAAAACTTAGAGTACATATAGGGCAGTGTTCGAGGCCATTATATCATATGGGGCCGTTACTTGGCATAATAAAGTTGAGCTTGTGAGGTATAAAAGGAAGCTTATTAGTGCTCAAAGGGAAGCATTTATGACCGTCACAAAGGCATATAGGACAGTGTCGAATGAGTCACTTCCTGTCTTGGCTGGGGTGTTGCCAGTGGATAAACTGGTTAGATACAGGGGCATTGTGGCGGAGAGATCATGGACTGGCAGGCTATCGAATATAGAAAAACAAGAGGTAATGGAAGAAGTTATCCAGAAGTGGCAAGAAGAATGGGAAACGTCTGAGAAAGAGAGAGTCGCATACGAGCTGTTACCGAAAGTGGAAAACAGACTTGAAATGTAATGGACCACTCTCAACCATTACAGTGTACTTACATACATTGGCCACGGAAACTTTAAGGGCAAATTTCATATCTGCAGTTGGTAGAGTCACCACTATGCGATGTGTGTAGTTTGGAGTACACAATGCAGCAGTTCATCACAGAGTGCTTGAAAACGGAAGACATAAGGCAATGGCTGCAAAAGATCACAGAAAGAAAGGGCATTTACTTGGATTTGGCAAATATACTAAAATATCAAGTTTTTCACAAGATATGGAACGAGTTTGCCACCAACATTGGAAAAAGGCTGGAAGAATACGACAAGTGGCGAGAAGAGCTTTCCGAGGACCCATGAGGGGGTACTCGGGTAAAGGCTTCAATGTAAGAAGTCGGAATATCCTTGATTGGCGAGGAGGACAGGTTTTACCGAGAAAACCGGTAGAATACCCAGTACGGCATTAAGAACATAGAATGGCCCGAAGAACAGAGAAGAAGAAAGTGCCGTGCACTGTCTTACTCATCCGAGTACAGTTACAGTGCGGGAGGATGGAGGGGGTACCGGACTTCGGGCGGTAAAACCTGTGCCGCGGAGAGCGCGAGGACGCTGCATCTTGTCGCACGCACCCTCTTCTCTCTCCGTGGACATAATCAACATTTTACTCCTGTTAAAAAAAATCATTCATGTAACGAGAAAGTGCTGGTAAAATTTTCTCCAGCACTCTCCGTACAATTATTGACATGTTACTTTTCCAAATACCGACATTTCGTAAACTCTCAGAACTTTCCATGATTTCACAGAACCTTTCCGTAAATTTGATAGTTTTTCTCCACTTCCGGTATTAAAATAAAAATAACCAAAAAAAAAAAAATGTTATTCTAGTAATATGGGTGTTCTACTGTGAATAAAAGTTAATTTAAATTTTTTTAGTCACGTTATGACGGAGCGAGATTGGAAACTGAGCCACCAACATACAGCTACTTTTTTTGCAAAAGCAGAGCGTTACTTTGAAATTTCTACTTCACGTAAGCAAGTTTGTCAGTTTCTAGCAATTTTTGTATCTTTTTTTAAGTGTTGCTAACTGTCACAGATGCCTGATGTGACAGCTGCTTTTTTATGTTTGAAGTAACAGGTCTAAGTAGCGTGAATACCCTGACTGCCGCGCAAACTTTTTTTCTGGTTGGCGTAGAAAACTTTGTGTAAACACGGCATTGTTCTTCCCAAAACCTGAAGCTATAGGAAATACGGAGACGTTCCGTATTTAATTTTTACTGATCTGAACTCCGTTTTACATCATCACGGATAGCGTTTCAAACTTCCGAAAATACGGACATATTTTATAGTGCACCAACAGTTGGCTCAGTCAGTTAGTCTTGGGCCTATTAACTCTGAGGTCACCAGTTGTATCCCAGGCTGGCGGGTCATTTTCGGAAGTGGGTTCTCATATGGGGAGTGTAGAGAACCCGGCCATGACGTGTAGATTTTCTCAGGCTTTCCCGTTTTCTATCCATCTTAATTCCGCTGCATCTCCACTCCATCTCGTCTGACCTCATTCATTCTTCTGACTGGTCGGAGCGACGGGTGTGTCCCTGGGGTAGGGCAGCCGGCTTCGATTCTCGCCAGTCTTTTCTCATCCATACGTGGCCCTGCCTGGGGCGGGAACCTCATGTGGGTTTTCAGTTTCACTCCTGGCAGTCCATCAGCTTCTGACACAAGACACCGAGGAACAAATATGTGTATACGATGAACTCCCGCCGCATGTGCGAGCAAGACGGCACATCCTGTTGATGCTATTCGCCAGTCATTATCTGGAGACGAAACTTCCAGGTGGTGGCTGTACTGGTAGGCAACCCTTCATAGAACAGAGAAGCCAATGAGATACATGGTCCATTTGCAGAGCACCGTGCAGCCAATAATTGCCCAAGTACTTTTAAATGAAGACCGACTTTCCATTTTGCTTTTATTATTATTATGCATCTGTGACACGTAGGTGACACAGAAGCCACAAACAGTTTTTAAAATATCTTCTAGATGGATTAAAACTGGCGGTTTTAAAAATATTCACTGGTGCGGAAGCTCGTTGTTCATGAATGTTCGAACTTGTAAGTGCCAGTGCGGAGGTTCTCCGTCCTGCTGGAAATTTAAATCAGTGGAATACGCCCTGGGGGAAAAGCCAGTTCTACAACATTTGCAGGTATGAGATTCCCGTGACATTGTTCACAGGAATAAAGAACGGACCATTAACCATTTTCTCGGGAAACGGCTCAGAACACATTTACTTTAGGGTAGTATCTCTAAGGCTCGACTACGGCACGTGGCTGCTGTGATCACCGTATCAGTACGTTGTGGCGGTTAACCGTACCACTGAGATGAAACATGGCCTCGTCACTGAACACTAAGCATGAAAGAAAAGTGTCGTGTTCCATTTTCTTTTCTATTATGAATTCATGAAACGCCATACGTCGTTTTTTATCACCTTTGCGTAGGGCGTTTACGAGTTCAATCCTTAATGGTTTGAATAACAAACGCCGTCGCAAAATACGGCAGACAATCGTGTGTGGAATGGCTATCTCTCAGCTGGTACGGTGGGTAGACTTTTGTGGACTTCTTAAAAAACTCCTCCAGGTGCACCAACGTCTTTGTCGTAAACATGGGGGCGACCTGTTAATTTACTCTTACACAAACAACCTGTTTGTCAAAACTGCTCGTGCCAACGTCAAATTCTCTGTAAAATAGGGGGTGAAGTGCCATACTCTCACCGAAAATCACGCTGCACTGTTTTCACAGACTTGCAATTGTTGAACTGGAGAATTCTAGAGACCTTTCGTTGTGGGGTTGTCATTCTGGCGCTTTCTAAAGGAAGCTTGCCTGCTAGCTACTCGCCGTTTACGCACTAGGGAGGCACCTAGTGGCAACCAAATAAAACATTTCGGTCCTCTTTTTGCAGTGAACGGAGATGCTTGCTGACTTGTAGAATGTTGGAATTGCTAAACCGAGCACCGTGTCGGCACCCAAGTGATTCAGAGCCCATTATGGAAGTACATACTGAGCCTTTACATACCTGTAAGAATAACTTTACTCTTTACCGCATAGTTCTNGGGAGGCACCTAGTGGCAACCAAATAAAACATTTCGGTCCTCTTTTTGCAGTGAACGGAGATGCTTGCTGACTTGTGGAATGTTGGAATTGCTAAACCGAGCACCGTGTCGGCACCCAAGTGATTCAGAGCCCATTATGGAAGTACATACTGAGCCTTTACATACCTGTAAGAATAACTTTACTCTTTACCGCATAGTTTTCTGCCTCATAGCTAAAAAGATATAGCCTCTTGGAATCGGTCGAATCTTTTTGAAACAGCCTTTATGATAGCCTTAATTTTTGTAATGTTGTCAGCAGAATTTCTGTGACTAGTTTTCTTGATATCAAGCCTTCGCTAGCGTGTTAATTATAATTCTGTTGTTTCAGTCAGCATCACTTCTTTTACGGTAGCTTTTTTTTTTTTTTCCCGGAAAGGTGCTTGTGTGTTTATACAAAATGTCCCATTTATCTTGACCACCCACAATAACTCCCTACCGGGGCTCCAAATGAAAAAGTGTCTCACACAAAGATTGAATAACTGGAAAGGGAAATAATGCTGCTGGGGAGTCAGCCTTATAGTATTATTTATTAGTGAGATATGAGTACTAACATAAGTATTTTTAATGGAACCAAGTATCTATTCGTCAAAATTACAATGAAACTCGTCAAGACCTATTCCAAAATGTAGCAAAATGTAACAGTGTAATAAACCGATCGTTAAAACCGTCTCGTGATGATTCATGAATATCTGTTTTGTGATTCCTTGTGGCACGGTTGCGCTGCATGGTACAGTACGGTACGACGTTGAGACTCTGCATTTGATGTGGAGGCGATGTAAAAAATGCAGGTACCCAGAATTTCGTACCCTATTCCACAGAGTTTGCGCTTAGAGGAGACAAAGGAACTCATATGACGTGACAACTAATCAATCAATCATCCGTGTTCAGTCGAATACAGTAAACTGCAAGGTGAGAGTTGTCGTAACGGAAATGTACTGCAACAACGAGAGGGTAGAAATGTTGCTCATATATGTAGAATGTAAGTTAGCAGATGAACGTGTTCGTATTATTTTACAGTACAGTTTAGTACTATCAAGTGAGTTGTACTGAAACACTAACATTACACACTTCTGTTATTGCCATAATCAATCATTTGGTTTGCTTACTCGTCGTTCATTCTGCTGAAGGTCGAGGTAATGCTAGTCAGATGGAGCAACTCTATAGAAAGCGATACCCTGATAGGACCCCACCATCCAGACATATGTTCTACAGTCTCGTTGTGAAGCTTTGTGAAACGAGCAATTTAAACCCATAGCAACGCAGTCGTCATAGAACTCGCACAGGTGATGCTGCTGAGTTTTCTGTTCTCGCTGATGTAGCAGTTAATCCACACGTCAGCACACCCCAATTTGAAGTGGAATTCCGTAAACGAGTGCACATCATATTCTTAAGAGTCATAGGCTTCTTCCCTATAATGTACACTTACACCGTATTTCCACAATCGTGTAGAGTTCTGTTAATAAGCACAGCATCAAATTATTGTCAACCTGAACTTCCTTTCAGATGTTATTTTTACCTATGGATCGTCGTTATCCAACTCAGAACAAGTGAATATGAGGAACATACATTATTGGGCCGTCAGGAACCCACGATGGCTTCTACAGGTGGACCATCACCGTCAATCGTGAGTTAACGTTTCTTGTGGGATGGTACAGAGCTTTATTTCGTGAAATGTAACCGAAATGGCAGGGAGTATTCCACCGTCATAAAAACAATTTCTTCTGTAATTTTACCTTTAAGGAACAAAATGATAATGTGGTACCAGCACCATGGATGCCCAGCACATAATGCCGTGTAAGCAACTTCGTGTTACTGGACCGAAAATATCTTGGTAGGTTTATTGGTCGTGGAGGACTTGTTCATTGGCCTGCATGGTCTCCAGACTTTAAATCCCTGGGCTGTATCCTTTGAGGTTACCTCAAAGGCGCTGCCTTTCGAGTTGTTTCAACAACTCCAGAGAACATGCAGGAACGTATTGTGCGTGCTTGTAATGCTCTTCAGCAGGCAACACTGGAGGAATCNCCAGAGAACATGCAGGAACGTATTGTGCGTGCTTGTAATGCTCTTCAGCAGGCAACACTGGAGGAATCAGTGTTGCCATTCATCTAGCTACTGAACCTGTGTATCGCTGCCAATGGTCGCCACTTTGAACATCCCGTGTGAATGTTTTGAAAGTGTACATCGTGCTACATGATGAAATAGGTCTTAAAGAGCTTCATTGAACATTTAACAAATATATACATGCCATTTAATAAACATATATATGTAAGCGTATTTCACTAATAAATAATGCTACAAGGTTGACTCCTCAGCAGTATTATTTCCCCCTTCCAGTTATAAAATTTTTGTATGAAATACTTTTTCATTTAGAGCCCTGGTACGCAATTATTGTCGGTGGTCAAGATAAATGGGACACCATGACATCTCATAATTACGTGTGATATTGCGGTCTTTGATTCACACAAAAAGAATTCACTTCCGTTTGAATCAGTCTTCCGGATCATTGAAATGAGACTTGCTTTAAGCGATTTTTGCTTCTTGCTATTTTTATTTTCAAACTGCTATATTCAATCATGTTAAAGTAATACGCCACATACTAAATTCGTGCTTTTCCTTTTTTAATACTTAATAATAAAAAATCGTATTTAAATTTATTTAAAGAAATTTGCCACTCCCCATTTACGAAATATGTGTCGTTTATTGATTTCCTGTATCTTATGGACAATGAAAATGTATTTTAGCGGCAAAACAATTTTATTGTTATGGTGTACTGTTTTCCCTAAATAATCCTGGTCATTGGCATCAACAGTAAATTGTTCGGTTCCAGCTGAGGTTATTCGTGTTATTTTTAATCATAGAATATTACTTTTAGTACGGCGCTCCAATTATAGCCTGCCAAGAATAAGTGAAGTACTAGGCATATTCATAATATTTCAATATGTATTTACAAACACAATGTATCTCGTCACATAAAGCGAAACTGAGGTATAAACTCAGTCTAAACTGTCACGNAATATGTATTTACAAACACAATGTATCTCGTCACATAAAGCGAAACTGAGGTATAAACTCAGTCTAAACTGTCACACCTACCGGATTCCTGCAATAAAATTGATTTCAGTAGTCACTGAAGGAAACTGTGCTATTTACTTACTCTCTCGCACAAAGTTTATGTTTTCTTCTCGGTGTGTTATGTATTTTTATCGACAATTGTAATCAATATATCCTGCTTTGTCAATGTGTTAAGCTTAAACTGCTTAAAGGTGTCCCAGGTCACAAAATATTCGGAAGTCAAGCGGATGGCGGCGAAGATTCGGCTATAGTGGAAAATTTGGCGTACTTGTCAGAAATAGCAATTTGTTACCAACCAAATGGCGTGAGCTCGATGAAAAATATGGTGGTACCCAAGGTGACGTGGCAAATTTTCTAGCTGTAACGAAAGTCACAGAGTTAAGACTGTTAGAATACCAGGTTGACAGAACCATAAAGGAGTTGACGAGTAATGAAAGCTGTTGCCACGATGCCCGGCGGTAAACAGGGTCACTATTTGAACATGCTAAACTAGTGTAGTCAGCAGATAAATATTCTCGCGTCATGATGTTGCAAAGGGGAGGGTAGGCTGCCACCACAGTAATTTTTACAGTTGAGTGTTACCGAAACCCGTTCTACTTAGGTGACAATTGCAGAATTATTTTTTTTTTCATAACAGGGGAATCTCTGTAAAGCTTTTTTTTTCGGAGGGGAAGGGTTTGCGAGATTACACAGCTCGGAACAGGTCAATCATAGAGGATCAGGCTGCAAGGAAGGCGATTATTTAATTTAACATTTTTCCGTCGAAAAGTAAATTTCATTAGCTATTTACAATAACTTCCTCTAAGATACACAGTCAAATTACATTGTTATGACCACCTGCTAGTATCCAGAGTAACCTCCCTTCGCAACACGAACAGCAGTTATACGAGCAGACAGTGACTCATTCATGTGCTGATAGGTATCCACGGGTATCTGGAGCCATGCCGTCTGCAGTTGAAGCGTGCGGGGCAGAGGAAATAGACGGCGAATACGACGATCGAGATGGTCCTACAGATGTTTAATTGGATTGAGCTCGGGGATTTTTGGGGGCCAGGGAATAACTTTGAAGTCTTGATCGTGCTCTTTCAGCCACGGGAGGATACTTATAGCCATGTGGGAAGGCACATTATCGTGCTGGAAGATCCCATTCTACCGAGGAAAGACAATATCTTGTACGGGTTGAAGTGATAACCGAGGATGGATTCATAACCAATTGGATCAAGAGTGCCTACCACACGGATGATGGGACCTCGAGAAATCCACGAGAACATTCCCCAGATCATAATACTACCGCCACCGCCTTGTGTTCGTCCAGCAATGGATGCAGGATGTCGGTTCTCTGACGTTTCTCGCCTTACACGCTGACGTCTATCCGTTCTATGCAGCTGAAAACGTGACTCGTCAGAGATGGCTGCCCGTCACCAGTCGGGAACGGTCAAGTCGTCATACTTCCGAGCAAATTCCAGACGTTTTCGTCAATGCACCTGTGTTAGCATGGGTGCAGTCACCCTCCGTCTACTCCGGATCCTCATTCGCAGAAGGGTTCGCTGAAATGTTGCCGTAGACACGTGTCTGGATGCCCCCTGGTTCATTTGGACAGCGAGCTGTTCCACTGTATCCTGTCAGTTGGCCTTCACGCACCGTCGTAGTCGACGTTCGCCTCAGACATCAATGGTTACGCACGACGGTTATTCAGAATGGTGCCATACAATACATCTTTACCACAGAGCTTAGATGCCTGTGAGCAGATCACAAACGTCGCTGCTTCTCAAATACTTCCCCCTTCACCCGAAGCCGATGATCAACCCTTTTTGCAACTCGGTTAAGTCGTTTGCCTCATTCATGACAGCAGAACGCGCAATGTTTAGAGCCAGCCTGTTGGTCGCATTATATACCCGCTTCACCAGCCCACGTCACGGGTCATACGTCATGCGCTACGTGCTGCAGATGGCACTTCTAGCAGGTGGTTTAAATAATGTGATGTGACTGTGTATATTTCCCGTATTCAGTTAAATATGGTCTTCACATCTAAAGTTTAAATTGTTATCTTGACAATCATTCAATAAACTCCAATCACGAGATATAAGGCGACCGTGGGCACAAAATTTCGTTTAAACCACTAACTATACATACGAGTTTCCTGCACAATATTACCCTCATTTTATATAACGTGACCCAGCCGATGTTGATACGAGGGCTGTTATAGACCCAAGATAACATTATAAACTCTAGAATATTAAAGCCCCTCTCTCAGTTCCTACTACAAGAGATCAACTGCAATAGATCACGTAAAAAGCGCTGAAACTACGAATTTCGACGGACACAATACGGAAATTATGTTTTATTTTCTCTCTCGTCCTTGCATATATTCATAATGAGGCGACATTAAGGAACATGGAAATAGCTTACAAACTGGACACTAGCAAAGAGTAGGCCTACGGATTTTTATGGTACCCAAAGTAAAACAAACAAATTATCCCAACTGTTAGTGTACACATTTTTGACAGTACTGTGAAGTATTGTTTCACGATTGTGCATTACGTAGAAACCAAAGATAAAAAGTTTTTTTTTGAAAAGTTAACTTTCTCTGTTTCTAGAATACAAGTGAATTCTTTACGGTTACCTTTCAGGGGAAACAACTGATAATATAAGCTGTGAGTAGAACTTGCAGGACCGGAGGAGACTATCGTTCACGCGAGCCGCGACGCGCTTCTCTTTATCGTGTCAGGCGGAGCCGTCAGCTACCATTAATTTGTGGTCTTTCCACCTGCTCTGCTGCCGTTTCGCTCATTAGCGCTCGTAACTCCCCAGCACTGTTATTACGTTCGTGAGCGGAAGCCGATAATTACGCACTATTAAGCCGCTGAAGCCGATTGCACATTGTAAGTAGGCCAAGTGCTTAAGCATGATGTACTATATTCTGTTTACTTTGTGTTACAAGTGTTTTGCCACGATTATGGCTCAAGAATCCATTGTTATACACGCGCGTGTGAATACGCACGGACACTTACCTGACTATAATTCCTATCGCTGATGTGTGACAGATCTACTCGAAGCTCCTGTGATGAGTGTTTCCATTCGTTCTCGTAATATTTGCTTCAGATTAATTCTTCAAGATTTCTTCTCAAAACTATACCCATTTACATCTAGTTCAGATATATTGTTATTGCTCTAATCAGCCAGTTTCGAAGCTACGAAGAAGTATTTTTGTGCTCTTTACTAGTTACGTCATTTTTGTAGGTTTTTTGTTAATTTATTTGTAATGAAAGAAGGATGAGTTATTAAAAAGTTAAAATGAGTAAAAGAATTTTATTTTTTTAATGAAATTAAGTAGTAAAAAATACAGTAGTAAGCCATGCTGCTACGCATGTAATACAGACATCAGCTATTCAACACGCGTATTGTGTCTCAACACATTAATGTAGAATATACTTTTATCTACTCATATATACTTAAAACATAAAAAAATACATAACTTAGTTCTCGGTAAACTCAGTTACATTGGGTCACTGAATTACTATTACACTATATTGTATTATAACACATACTTTTATTAGCCAGTAAATATATTGGAGACAGATTTATAACTCTGGAAGTCACCTTTACTAAAATTTGTGACGGTAGCCACAATTTTAATGAAAAATAAAAGTTCTCTTTGTAATTTATAGTTTTCTGTAGTTCGTTTTTGAGGACTTCCATAAACATCTGTGATACTGTATTAGTACTCTGTTTAAGTACTTTATTGATAATCAGCACGTGTAATAAATACGCCACTGCTAGTTAGTTTTTTGATGCACGTTAAGTATAATATAAAAAGGTAAAATTCTGCAATCATATTATTAAATAGCTTTCAAACTTTTGTTGCCGATGGGATTTGGACCAAATTTTTCAATGCAGAACATGACGGCAACTGATGTGGGCTAACGAACATCAGTGCCTGGCTTCTCCCTAAATCCATCGCTGTTTTTTGTTTTATAAATTTGATGTAACGCAGAGGCTCTGCGTTGAGACCTTTTTATGGTAGCAAAAAATATGGAAACGAGGTGATTGTTCAAATTAATTTTTTTATTCTTCATTTCTGTGACTCGGCGTAAGTATACTTTAATGTTTTGGATTATCTAGTTACAACAAATTTCATAGCAAATTGTATGTTGTATCATTACACTTGAAGGTAGTCACGTGAACAAGTTATCCAACATACTTGTGAGATGCAAGTCATGCGCCGAATCAAACTGAAATTCGCAGGTGCAAATGAAAAAAATCACCTTATATGTTGTAATAAGTTTTCCTCCTGTTCGGGCCCGATTTGATAAACGGGCACACGGGGCACATGCTCAGGGGCGCAAGAGGGTTGGGACGCTACGTCTGAGCAAGCAAAAATAACAAGTCCACGTTGTTAAATACAAGAAGTGAAAAGTCATGCAGGGGAGGGGGCGTATTGTATACTCATGGCGTGCCCAGGGCGCTGTTGATGTCAAAATTGCGCCTGTTTCTGTTGTTAGATCGATATGTTGTAGGAGCAGGAAAAAAATCACTCGCGTTTTTATTTAAAGCCACACATGTGAAATATTTAAAATAAATTTTCCTCCTTATGGTTTCGGCATTTACTGATTACCTGTAATTTTAGTAGTGTTACAAGCATTTTCCATACTTTCTGGCAAACCTATTCAAACTTAAGCGTGCAGGACGTTTAATTTTTGGCTGGTTGTGTAGAGTGCGAGCACCAACATTCACATTGATTTTTCCATTAGATTAATTTATTCGCAAACTGTTATACTCTCCTTTAGCCGAACACAAAGTCTACACCTCATTGGTTTTAATAAGTAATCAAGTTCCTTTCAGTTTAAGTACATCACGTATTAAAATTGTTTTATTTCATACACCCGATACCTAAAAGTGGGTTGAATGGGTAGATGTACCGGGCTGGAACACCAAAATTTCGGGCGGAAGAAAAAATCAAGAGGTTCGGGAGAGAAGCCAAGAGAAGTTGAGAGATGGGTGGCTCCGGGAGTTGTTATGAGGCGAATCAGAGGAGCAGAAGAGAATAGCGGAACAGCGAGAAGATACGAGCTGCAAAAGGGGAATGGTAAAGTGTCGGGAAGAGGGGGTGGCTAGGCATCTCGTCAAGTGCTAAAGCATTTCTGGAAAACAATTACTGGCAATTCACTTTCTACGGCATCGCTAGTAATGGGCAGCGGCGGGGAGTGGAACTGCAGTACAATCTGTTCTGGATAAAATGTAAACCGTCTGTTTGCAGGCACGGAAATAATTCGAGATACGGAATGTAATCACTCCAACCTCGGACAGTAAAATTTCACAAATGTTACGTGTGTTCCTTGACGGGTGCTCCTGAGAATCAACTCCAGCAGCTGTTAAGTTAATTACAGCACAAACAAACAGATCCAATTGTAAGTGGCGGTCATGCTACCACTTGAGGGTCTGTAGCTGCACTTACTAAATTTCTTAGTGTATCAGAGCAGTTTAATAAGCAAGTCTCCTCCCAAGTCCATCAGAGATATGACCAAACTAACAACAATCCTTTTTAGTCCAATGAGTGCAGAAAATCTGGGCGAGATGGCAATTTTTTGGACAAAACCCTTTAATTTCTAATTTTAAGTTCTCATAATCTCTCTCAGTAGTAAAGGGTACCACAGTGAGTGTTATCAGTGTTCATGTTACGAATAAAGAACATGGATGTGAGATGGGTCGTGCTACTACCGGATCGCGGGTGTATTGAGCGGTTGAAAGGCCTTCAAAATGAAATGGCAGGTGTCCATAAGAGCTGAGTATTGCCAGAGTGGGGCCTTGTTCTCTAACTACTGGCTAAGCTGGAGGATTACTGCGTTTTCTAAGTGTATTCTCCATCTCTAGCACATGGGTGCCGAAATGGTCAAGCCTGCGGTCAACAGATTTGTGTTGAAGTAATAAAAACTATATATTTTCGTCTTGTATGTTAAAAGTACATAACGTCAGAAACGTCTAGTGAGATACTTGACTACTGCACGCTTTGGTTGTCGAGGTGACAGGACACAGAATGTAATCTCGAGTAAATTAAATGACTTCAAAAATGCTTATTGTTTTCAGTACACATCGGTACAATCTCCGGCTTCTTTGTCTGAAAACTAAAGGTTCGACGCCATGTCAGCTGGTTGTCCCATCTTGAGCGGTCAACTCGCAAGCTACAGTTCGCCGATACAAAAATGCAGCATACAGCCTACACAAATAAATATGTAACACGGGAAAGCTGACCTATAAAATAAAAATAAAAAAATTACGGCAGACGTTTGCATTGGCGGAAAGGCACTAAAACCTACCAATTTCATTGATATACTATGGGTAGAGATAAATAGTATGATAATTCCGTGAGTTAATTTTACAGCAACTTAGACGCTACAGCCTATTTCCTAGAGTAATCAGGCAAAAGTGTTTTATTAATTAGCTGCTGTCATGGTGAGAGTCTTAAACAAAAAAAATCCAACCTGGCTGCACATAATGCGTTGACATTATTTCTTCTNGCTGCTGTCATGGTGAGAGTCTTAAACAAAAAAAATCCAACCTGGCTGCACATAATGCGTTGACATTATTTCTTCTTGTTTATTACTGGCTGAATAGTTCAATTGGACATGTCAGAACCACTGTGATTTAATCTTTACATGGACACTAAATTAACATGCTTGAAGTATAGCCTACGACGGAAATGAATTGCGGAATTCACGCACATCTAACTATGGGTAGAACTGACTGGTTTCCACTGGAGGTGCCTGGTAGCACGACGTTAGCTCTGCTGTTTAACACCGCTCGCTGGANGGTAGAACTGACTGGTTTCCACTGGAGGTGCCTGGTAGCACGACGTTAGCTCTGCTGTTTAACACCGCTCGCTGGATAAGCCCTGAGGGAAATTCCTCTCCCTGTGGAGAGGCAGCTTCATGAGCGACGACGTTGTACCTGCACTGTCCTAGGGTAACAATAGGCAAGGGATATTACCCCGAGAGGATCGCGGCCGGCGAGTGAAAGAGGACACTCATGGATGCAACAATGGCGCCGAGCGTTACCTGATACGAACTTCGTTGTCTGGTAAACTGTTAGGGTAGCTGTGTTGATCGACTAAACCTCTTGAGAGAACCGAAATGTTGAAAACCTCGCACGGTGTGTGTACTAAATAGTAGTAGGATTTGGAGCTGTTGGCTGTACCCGTTAAAGAATACTACACAGATATAAGTATAAGGTTGTGCCAACAGTGTTAATGTTACAAGTATAGTAAAGTGTTGTAATCTGTGAGCCGTCAATAATTAATGTTGCTGGTAATGTAATACAATGTTATGCTATCAATTTAAATGTAATATTAAATACTTTTGTACCAATGTAACCGCCTTACTATACTGTCAACGTTACGGTGGTATTTATGTTGTAGGAAATAATTTTTTTTTCTTGAATTAATGTTACCACTTGTGTTAAATATTTTCTTTCGCTTTAAAACATTATTCCTATGTAAAATTCATTACATGAAACTAGTTTGTCACAAAAAATAAAAGAAAAAAGGCGAGTCAGGAGGAGGTTTCGAACCCACTCCTGCGCTAGACGATCTCCACTTCATAATACTCATCGTTTTACCAATTACTCTATTCAACTCGTCTAATTGTGTCGCATATTGTGGGTATTCTAGTACAGTATAAGTGATGACAAAGTGCCGTAAATACTTGTTGAAATACTTTATGCTACAGAAATAGGTATAATAAAATTCGGCACACGCTAACTGTTTGAAAGGTTTCAAATCTGCATAAATATATATTNGCTACAGAAATAGGTATAATAAAATTCGGCACACGCTAACTGTTTGAAAGGTTTCAAATCTGCATAAATATATATATTTAGTTCTCATTGTATGCCTTAAAATTAAATACAGTGATTTTTTTCATTTTGCGGTGTTATCGCTGTTTCCTAGTATCCGCCATTTTACGTCATGTCAGTGTAAACCGTTGTTGGTTGGACATAACTTTAATAACGCAGTAAAAGCAAAAATATTTTTTTCTTTAGCGTAATGCAACATTTTGTTGCGGTAACATTACTTAGAAGATATATTAACGTTAACACTTTAACAGTTTATTTGCTTTATAGTAATATAAATTCTTTACATACTTTACATTATTGACTTTGTCACAATATTAATAATTTTGCTACAACATAAACGTTTAAGAAATGACTCTGTATAATTTGTTTTTATTGCAAAGACATTAAACTTTTTTCTGCGTCGTCTTGTGTGTTAAAATAAATAGTAACCCACTAGCACACACTACCTTGTTAATACCCCCCTNACTTTTTTCTGCGTCGTCTTGTGTGTTAAAATAAATAGTAACCCACTAGCACACACTACCTTGTTAATACCCCCCTCAACACTCCCCAGCGCTATTTTGTTTCCGTATTTATTAGTAGTAAACTTTACTCAGAATCTCGGCAGTTTGCAGCGATACACCAAACAAACAACTATATCATTTGGTCAGTTGAAATAGAGAAAATGTTAAATAAAAATGTACATGAAACAGATATTGCTGCGATGTTATGTTGGTATATANGCTGTTTACAGTGTCAGTTCAAAATGTTAAAAACAATTGATCAGCCCGCCGACTGTGAAATACGGTCAGTGATTCGAATTTTCACAGCAAGGAACGTTTCAGCAGCGGAATTTCATCGACAGATAAGTCAAGTGTATGGCCCCAATGCGAAGAGTGACAGCAAAGGGCGTAAGTGGGTGAGAGCTTTCAAGGACGGACGGGAAAATGTCCATGATGAACCGCAATGAGGTCGACCATCAGTGATCACAGAATATTTGGTCAAAGCAGTGGACGAAAAGATGCGTGAAGACCGGTGATTCACAATTTCAACTTAAGCATTGGAATTTCCGAATGTGGGTAAAACAACTTTGCACAAATTTGTCTCTGAAAATTTGCAGTTTCACAAATTGTGCACAAGTTGGGTTCCCATGCTGCTTACTGAGGAACACCAAATGAAAAGAATGGCTTGTGCTCTTGATGTTTTGAACCGATATCATAAGGAAGGTGACCAATTTTTAGAGAATTTNGTGCTCTTGATGTTTTGAACCGATATCATAAGGAAGGTGACCAATTTTTAGAGAATTTTGTCACAGGGGACAAGACGTGGGTTTCTCACATGACCCCAGAGTCTAAACGTCAGTCAATGGAATGGCGTCACCCGACATCACCAGTCGAAGTCACGGCCAAGCGGACAATCTCAACACGCTAGGTTATGGCAACCGTGTTTTGGGATACACTTGGAGTTGTGTTAGTCGATGTTATGCAGCAAGGGACAGCAATCAATGCAGCTGCTTACTGCGCTACCCTGACTAAACTTCGACGGGCAATACGAAATAAGCGACGTTGCCTTCTGACGTCTGGAGTATTGTTGCTGCATGGCAATGTCAGACCCCATTCTGCCATTCACACCGAAAATGTGATCAGATCTTTTGGATGGGAACAGATTGACCACCCACAGTATAGTCCAAACTTGGCGCCGAGCGATTCTCACTTGTTCCGCTACCTAAAGGCAAAAGCCTTTAGGTAGGCAAGCGCTTCGCCACAGATGACGAGGTGAAAGAAGCAGTTACAGACTGATTATCCACAAATGCGCAGACGTTTATGACTTAGGCATACAAAAGCTTGTAGAATGTTATGACAAATGCTTAAACAAATATGGAAACTATGTAGAACAATACAGAAACGTGTAAGGAAATAAATAAAAACTTTTTTTTGAAAAAATCTGTGATGGTTTATGTTTTATAAGAAATCGAACCTTACCTTCCGAATAACCCTCGTATATACACTGAAGAGCCAAAAAAACTTTTATAGGCGTGCATATGCAAATAACAAAGGTATGGAACCAATCAGAGTAACGCGATGCGGTCGGCAGCTAGATAGGTTACTGCTGCTACAATGGCAGGTTATCAAGATTTAAGTGAGTTTGAACGTGGTGTTATAGTCAGCGCGCGAGAGATGAGACATAGCATTTCCGAGGTAGCGATAACATTTGGATGTTCGCGTACTACAATTTCACGATTGCACCGTGAATATCGGGAATACGGTAAAACATCACATATTTGACATCGCTGTGGCCGGAAAAAGATCGCGAAAGAACGGGACAAACGACGACTGACGAGAATCATTAAACGTGGCAGACGTGCTACCCTTTCTCAAATTGGTGCAGATTGGAGTTGTGGACTTCCCTGCAGGATTATTGGTGTCAATTGCCTCCTGCATACCTTCAGACTTTAGTCGAGTCCATACCACGTCGTCTTGCGGCACTTTTGTGACCTCGAGGGAGTGGGGAGGGTGGGCCTACACGATATTAGGCAGGTGCACCAGTTTTTTTGGCTCTTCAGTGTATATTCAGAACCCTTAAGTGTGAGCGAGTAATGGATTTAAATATGTATGAAGGCATCAATGGACTTTCGTGTTATTTTCCAATATCATACCCATGTCTTGGCTGAATGTAAGCCATACAAGTTAGCAGTAGCATGTGATTGTAATATTATTTGTGATTGTTTCAGAGAATTTTAAACATAACCAGTTTATTTTTCCGGTGTCTTTGGCCTTTGATGAATAATTCATAAAGCAAAGTAATTTGCACAATTCTTGGCTTTTAGTATCTACTGGTTTAGCAATATTTTTTTCCAGACAAAGTACGCGTAGCTCTTGGTAGACTACATCTGCTCCTACTTTAAACATTTACTTGGCAATGCGATAAAACAACAAATCTGTCAATGGCTTAGTGGTAGATTAATACATTACCTAAAATTAACAACACTGTATTAGTTGTGACTTACTCGTACATTCTATGAAGTACCATCAGTGCCATACAGGGTGATAAAAATAATAAACTAGGATGGTCATGCAAACAGGTGCTGAATTTTGATTCCAGAAAAAATATATTCGTACGTGAACACAAAGCGATTTGAAATAACTTTTCCTCAAAAATAATTTTTTTTTTCGCAAAATAGTATTTTAATTTAATAAACAAAAATATTTATATAATCTTATCGGCGGTTTAAGTATTNCTTGGCAATGCGATAAAACAACAAATCTGTCAATGGCTTAGTGGTAGATTAATACATTACCTAAAATTAACAACATTGTATTAGTTGTGACTTACTCGTACATTCTATGAAGTACCATCAGTGACATACAGGGTGATAAAAATAATAAACTAGGATGGTCATGCAAACAGGTGCTGAATTTTGATTACAGAAAAAATATATTCGTACGTGAACACAAAGCGATTTGAAATAACTTTTCCTCAAAAATAATTTTTTTTTTTTCGCAAAATAGTATTTTAATTTAATAAACAAAAATATTTATATAATCTTATCGGCGGTTTAAGTATTNTTTTTTTTTTCGCAAAATAGTATTTTAATTTAATAAACAAAAATATTTATATAATCTTATCGGCGGTTTAAGTATTTCGTATTGCTACTTATTACGCCCTGGCTTTATGGCGTCAGGATAATTGTAAAGTGACCTTAATATAATACAACTAAGGTAAGCTCACATCTTCAAATGGCGCATGTGTATGTATTCACACATTAATGACTTACTCGGGGGTTGGAACCCGGAACCCTTTCACGTATGCTTACAAGTTGTCAATCATTCTTGACGTCGCGTCGTCCACTGCTGGAATTTTAGGATGTGTGATATCAGTGTTATTTAAATGAATTCTTTAGTTAATTTTGCCAAAGTTGCTTTTCATAAATTATTACTGTTTTCTTTCCTGGGCTACGGTGGTGCAGCTGTCAGACAGCTCGTTCACTTCCCACAAAGGCGATGGACCAGTCTCTGTTCCCGGCGGGTGGATTCACCCGGATTTTTGCACGTGGTAAACGTGGTGGACGTTGCCATTGGCTTGCAGGTTTTCTTAGGGCGCTCCCGTTTTCCCCGCAGTTGCATTCCACCGCTTCTCCAACTTCACCTCACACCACCCTCACCGGCAATTAAGACCTAGCTGGTCAGCTCCGAGTAAACTGTTCATCTCAACTCACCTCTTTTGTTTACCAATAAGCATTTAANATTAAGACCTAGCTGGTCAGCTCCGAGTAAACTGTTCATCTCAACTCACCTCTTTTGTTTACCAATAAGCATTTAAGTCCCTTGTTAATAACTGATGAAAATCAGCAAGGTAGTCAGGAGGAAAAACGTGTTTACTTCGTTATAGTCTATTCGCAGTTTCTTCACACTTCTTGAATCAAACCTATGGAAAAAAAAAACATCCCATGTATGACGTGTTTGGTTGTTTGTTAACTATGTCTTGTATCACTATCGTTTTATACTTCTGTCAACATAACAATTTTTTTTGTTAAATTGAAATTTTACTTATGCTCTATATATACAAATAATAATATTTCATTTTTAATTAACATGAATAAAAAAAGATATAAAATATATGTGTTGTTAATGCCTAGTAAGAAATAGTTCTAATGCAAAATATTATGTAACTGAGCATACCCGAATGTGGTAGCCTTGTCCCTCTGGTGTAATTTTCTAGACTCAATGAAGCTTTGTTCGCATGAGGCGGAGGAATATCCTGGAAGCAGAACTTTATGAGGGCTTAAGCAAACTTGGAAGAAACCGTGAATGGACTGTAGCAGTGACACTTGCAGTCACTGTTAGGGAAGATTCTTTAGCGCGAGGAAAGGCAGGCGGGTGCAGACGTCTCGGGAGACCTCGGCGCGTGCTCTTATTCGTCAATGATTGCACCTTGCCACGCTCCCCTTTGCTCTTCGTCGGCCGCCCGCCCGCCGGCAGCAATACGTCAGTGCCAATGAAAGTCCAAAGAGTAATGCCCGCCGTCGTCTGCCATGCACAAGAGAGGGGGGTGGGGCGCTCGTCTTGATGGATTGAAGCAGACCCGTTTCACGTTCCGCCTCTTCTTCGGGAAAGGATGGTGGGGGGAAAAAAATTTTTTTGTTCGCGTCGCGGCTTGGGTTTTGTGTAAATAGAGATCCGTTTTTAAGGGAGATTTATTCCGTCTGTTTTGAATAGTGGCAGGAACGTAAACACTGTCGTCGCTTTGGCCGAAACCAACCGGTTCTTAAAGGGCGACAGATAATCACCGTACAGTATTCGATTTATTTTTTTACTACGATGTTTACGTCCGGTTAATTTTAGAAAATTACTATGGAAAGTCGTGAAACGTGACTCATTACATTTTCATATCTGTTATCTACCTTTGAAAGTTACCAATTATTCACTTCTGCTGATCCCGTTTAGTTAGGGATATAAAAGTTTGGCAAACCTATTTGAATGTAGACTTACGCACTCGACTTACTTATGCAGTGCAAACAAGCAAGTTTTTTTGATACGCCATGGACGACTACACGGAAACGAGGACAGAATGTGGTGCTACTTGTTCTAGGCTGAAACTGCCTGCTCACTGGGGCAGCAGTCAATCAACAGTAAAATATTATCGACTGGTCACTTTAAACTAAGCATTTTGAAATCAACATTTAAAATTTTTCACTGCCTCTATTTGAATAAATCTTAACTGACACACTGACTAGCATACGTCCAGTAAAGTTGGTAANTAAATCTTAACTGACACACTGACTAGCATACGTCCAGTAAAGTTGGTAACGATGGAGGGTAAGCAATCCCACGTCTAAAGTTGAACTTAATACCAGCTAAACATTTGTAAATACTGGAATTATGTCTTTATTTTCGGTTTGTGTAATGAAAAAAAAAAGTGTTAGAATTAGGAAATTTGTAAAATATTTGTTTTTATAATGATGTTACAGTTTGACTTAACTGATTCATGAATAAAGTGATCATACCAATGTCAATGCTGGTATTATAATAAATGATATAACAAATTGCGTGTTCCTCCACCGTTAATATTATAATAAATGGCGGAGGAATACACGAATTCCATGTGGATCGTAAGAAGGGTTTTCAAAAGTACTCCGGTTACCTTAAACAGCCTAAACATGATTGTGTGCATCAGTGGCAAAATGGCCAATATTTACTTGTTAGCCAAGTTTACTAAAGCCGAATTCTAGTTTTCCAAACGTCGCGGACGAAATTATGCTGTAAAAATCAGTGCAGGGGGAGAATATTTAGCGTTTTACGTACATGAGTGGTTTTTACGATACGTAGAAGGACCAGAAGGTATTGCAAATAAACCTTAGTTCCATTTTATGTGAACCCACAAAATAGTGTGTAGATACAAATCGTATGCATTTTTTATTGCACACGTGTGAATCCGTTTTGTGACCTACGAAGAACAAACGTGATTTCAGCTCCTCGCTGAGATACGATTTTTTCCCCTCATCTTAAGACTGGTAAAAGTTTCAATGTTTAACGGTTAAGTAGCTAATCACATCCGAAATCAGTTATGAAAAAATCTATTTCCTTATTTACGTATGTTTTTTGTTAAAACCGTTTGGCATACCTAACGTAATGTTGGCAGCTAATATTTCTGCGGTTTTGCCGTCTAGTAAAATTACAACTCAATATGTTGACAGTAGTTATAAAATGTATGTTCACCTGCACCTGGCATCATAGCGGGGAGGCGGGAGCAACGGCGCCCATATTGTATTCGACACCTCCTGCTCTTTCATTCCTCACGAATGGCGGTGGCCATCTTGGATTTCCCTTTTTTCCCTCAGAATTTTTCTTTTTTCCCTCCTGCTCTATTATTCCTTCCAGCATCATCATGATCTTATGCTTATAACTATTTGCTTTTATAATTGTTTTTATATCTGCTTGCAACAGCTCGTAGCAGTGACGTCTTTCTTTCGCGACTAATGGTTTAAAATATATGTTGTTTTGTGGCAAGCAATGGAGCATAGTCTTTACAAGACCCGTATTGTGTATCGTACTTGACGCATTGTAGTAATTTTTAATGTTGGTCCTTCTGATAATTCGTTCTTTCTAATGTTGGCGTGCAGTCTGTCTTGACGTGATAGCAACACTGATTTTTTTTGTAAATATATTGTGACTCATTNTTTCTAATGTTGGCGTGCAGTCTGTCTTGACGTGATAGCAACACTGATTTTTTTTGTAAATATATTGTGACTCATTATGACATCATGCTCGTGATGTACTTGCGTGAATGACAGCCCTTTTTTCTTTGTTGCGTGACGGAATTTTCATATACAGACGGTTTCATATATTTTACACTCGGTTCCCCCGAATCTCGCATTAAACTGACGGTGTTTATTAATATTTACGCATACATGTATTAATGTAACCTGCGACTACGTATGTCTTGTTATCGATGAAATTGTATACCCCTTTACTTTTTTAATATGTGGCTTGTTTTTAAGTGTTACCCATGCNTTTCTAATGTTGGCGTGCAGTCTGTCTTGACGTGATAGCAACACTGATTTTTTTTGTAAATATATTGTGACTCATCATGACATCATGCTCGTGATGTACTTGCGTGAATGACAGTCCTTTATTCTTTGTTGCGTGACTGAATTTTCATATACAGACGGTTTCATATATTTTACACTCGGTTCCCCCGAATCTCGCATTAAACTGACGGTGTTTATTAATATTTACGCATACATGTATTAATGTAACCTGCGACTACATATGTCTTGTTATCGATGAAATTGTATACCCCTTTACTTTTTTAATATGTGGCTTGTTTTTAAGTGTTACCCATGCNTATGTCTTGTTATCGATGAAATTGTATACCCCTTTACTTTTTTAATATGTGGCTTGTTTTTAAGTGTTACCCATGCTAACGATGATTCGGTCCGCTGGCCCCTGTGTTGGACTGAGGGTGTTCGTTTATATTACTATATATGTATTTTACCGTTACCCACGACTTTGTACTTCATGCACGCAGCACATTAGTATATATCTTGATTTTTTCGTATATAGTAATTTGTTGTATGTTACCCATGCCAAAGTTTATTTATGTATATACTCTCACATTTATAGATACAGCCTGGCTGTCGATGGGCGAAGGGAAGCTAGCTGTTGCTGAGGGGGATCTGAGTTGGCAGACACCTGCGGTAGCAGACGACAAGGTCTGCGGTGGGTGATTGTCGAGTGCGTGCAGGCCGATGTGTATGTGCGTGCTTTCCATACCCTACACTCCTACTTGCAACGGTATCTTTGCGACGCAGTTGTAGGTATATATGTGTTTTCTTTACATGCGTGGACGGTTGTTACATGTTCCGAAACTTCAAAGGTTTGGAAATACTGACCAACCACGCTTATAACAGGGCTTAAGGCCTACTTGTCCTTATCTCCTTGATTACAGTCGGAAGTGATGTCTGTGATATGAATTTGGTAGTCGCAGCTTCGGTGGGCGGGGAATGTCGGGCAACTATGCTTATAAGAGGTCTTAATGTGTACTTGGCCCCACCACCCTGTCTGTCANGGTGGGCGGGGAATGTCGGGCAACTATGCTTATAAGAGGTCTTAATGTGTACTTGGCCCCACCACCCTGTCTGTCAGAGGAGGTGAGGACTATGACATTAATTTGGTGACTATATCTGCTGTGGGTGGGAAATGACAGCTTACTATTCTTATACGAAGGCCTAAGGTATATTTGACCCTGCGGTCCTTTTTGTCATCATAAGTGATGCCTACATTATTAATTTGGTGACTATAGTCTCGGAAGGTAGGAAATGGTAGCCAACTATGATTATACGAGGGTTTAGGGCGAACATGACACGACCATCCTGTTGGTTGTCCGCAGCGATGTCTATGTTATGAATTTGACGACTATAGCTTTCGTTGACGGGGAATGGTGGTTGACTATGCTTTTAAGATGTCTTAATGTTTACTTGAGCATACCACCCTGTCCTTTATCAGAGGTGATGTATATGATATGTATTTGGTGCCTATAGCTTCAGTGGGTGGGAAATGGTAGCCAACTATGCTTATAAGTGGGCTTAAGGCGTACTTGACACGCGCGATGTAAACGCGTGGTAGGTTATGGCACACCTGGCGTCCTGGCGGGGATCCGAGAGCCACACTCAAATGTCGACGTGCCCGCTCTACAGTTCGGACATTACAGCCAGCTATGGTTATAAGTGGGCTTAGGGGGCACTTGATCCGCGTGGTGCGACTCTAGGCTAGCGTGCCAGGGCAGGCTTTGCTCCGTGCNCGACTCTAGGCTAGCGTGCGAGGGCAGGCTTTGCTCCGTACCGCGTAGGTGGAATGACAAAGCATGAGACTCTTCCCCGCCAGGAGGCCAGGTGAAAGGACACCAAAAGGGATATGAGAAAACCCGTGAGTATGCCAGCCCGTCCGTACGTCCGCAGTCAGTAGCTAGGTTGCGGTGATTAACGTGTGAGATATTACCATATCCACAATTACCATCATTAGCATAGGCGAATCCAGAAGGAATATGAGAAAACCCGCTAGTATGCCAGCTCGTCCCCTCGTCCCCAGCCAGCAGCCAGGTGGCAGCTATTGATGTGTGAGATATTAGCATATTCACAATAGGCATCATTAGCATGGGCGAATCCAGAAGGTACATGAGATAACCCGCGATAACGCCAGTTCGTCCCTTCATCCCCAGCCTGCAGCCAGGTGGCAGGCGCGGCAATTAAAGTATAACTTTTTCACATATAAAATGTGTGTGCGTGCGGTACCTGCAGTTTTTTCCAATTTGTACATTCGACATTAAACATACACTTTTTTTCGTGATTATAATTGTATTTTCTGGTATGCGGGTAGGCCGGTGCGAGTATACGTTATTTATTCTCCTAACACTTCCCATGCAATGGTGGTCGTGTTTTTTCTAGACGTCGGACTGACTACCGAAGCGTGGTCGGATCGAAACCTCACCCCTCCAGTATATTTTCACACATGTGATAGCATATTACAGGTGATGCAAAAAGTAATAAATACAGCTTTTGGATCTATTTACAGTGGTTAATTGTACCAATTTTAGGCAAGTTTGTTGTACGTTTAGCAAAGACACTTAAGTGATTGTTGACAATTAGCTGGATATGTAAATAATAAATACTGTCGAGAAAACTCCCTCAAGCGTTGGCATAACTTGTTTCTACCACTTGTTAATTTATAAAAATTTAGTACCGCAAGTAATGCATGATCTCTAAAGTATCGACCATTATAAAACTCAAAATCAGAGGTTCGGTAAAAATATTTCTTTATCGACTCCTTCGGAATAGTTGGTTTTACGTTCGAAGATTTTCATATGTATAGGACTTTCTGTGTTCTGTAAGCAGTTTATGTGAAATTTGGTAAGTTACTTGGGAAATTAAGATATTTTTGTCTTCGCGAAAAACCTTCATTAAACACAGAACATTCGGAGTTCTTACAACGAATATACTGTATTACTTTCCCAAAGAAAAAGTAATTTTGAACCGAACTTCCTTGTATCGCGTTTTGAATAGAAATACGGATTTCTTTAGTTAAGATGAATTGGACATGCATGCGTAGGTGGCAAAAAATGCAAATATATTACATTAACACACAACAGCAAAGTGTTGTACTCTGCGTGGCCAAGGACGCAAGTCGCCTTTGACTTTTGAGTTTCCGAGTTTGAATCCCAGATAAGTCTTGTTATGTGTGTTTTTGAAATGTTTGTGAGCCAATCCGCAATTATCTTTCTCCATAAATTTAATGTGATATTAAAGGTCACGCTTAAATAAAAAAAAATGGATGAGGCAAAGAAAATTGTAACGAATATACTGTGCTGAAATTGTTTTTAATGCCAGACTCCTGCTGTATTTTCTGAAAATAATAATATAGATGCGGTATAAAAATTATCTTCTGAAGAGAGTAAAAATATATGGACCCTTGTATCTGTAATGAAACTTACTAACCAGATTTTTTAGTCAAATTTGCTAAGAAAATTCTGAAGTTCATATTTAGGAACTGCAACAGTATGTGCCTGGATTGTGGGTGGAAAATACTGTGCGAAAAATTACGCCAAGTGCGTTCAGCCGGAATCAAACACACGACCTCCTGAATGTGAGTTATATTTGGTACTGCAAGACGAAACAAATATCAGGAGGCATGAGGTCGACGACCAACTATAAAGATATCGAGAAAATTTGAGGTTTCAGCGAACAATAGGCTATATCCACAGTTTTCTTTACATTAAAGCAGATTTAATCTGCTAGAGACCGCAGTTGTAGAACAAGATTGAACCTGCTTTTTGTTGCATAATTGTTATTGACTTACAGTTTTCCATAAAATTTCCTGAATATCTTGTACCAACTGGGTTACGAAAACGTTCGAGTGTTTCTATTTTAGCATAATGAATGAATCCGTCAATTTTTAAAGTCTCCGCGTATTGTTATAGGGAGAGGACTGTATTTCCTGGTTGGTCTGAGGATTACACGAGGCTACGTACGATAGGACAGGGAGACGTGGCGGAGTGATAATGGAGGAAAAAGAGGGANGGTCTGAGGATTACACGAGGCTACGTACGATAGGACAGGGAGACGTGGCGGAGTGATAATGGAGGAAAAAGAGGGAGAACCAGGAGAAAAACCTCAAACTTTGACAGTGCCCACCGTAATCCCCAAGGAAAATTCTTTGTCAGGAAAAATCTCACAGCGCCAGGGACTGGCGTCTAGTTTACCACATCAGGAAAATGGTACTGGCTTCTAAAAACCAAATCGCTGTTTTTCCTTCTGTAACGTCCTTTTTTTTTTTTTTTTTTTTTTTTTTTTTNTTTTAAAGCGAGTTTTCTTTCTTCCGCGATAGGAAATGCTAGTAGGGTGTGAGAGGGAATCTGGAACAAATGTGAATGGAAATGAAACAGTGACGTAGGGTCAGCATGAAGGAAGGAGCGAGACGCGAGGAACGACCCAGTTGTTAGTTGGGAAAGGGGAGGCAGAGAAAACAATTAACAATCGCGAGGAGATGGGGGTCCAGAAGCGAAGGGCCCCTGCGCAAGGGCTGCTCCTAGTGGTGTTACGGTAGGAAAAGGGAAGGGGGTGAGAGTATGATGGTATTTTCTTCGCAGCGGGAGGAGGGATATTCCCGGGCCGGGCCACAGTTGCACTGTGCTTTGCTGCCTCTCCGCTTCGCTGCTGGGAGCCCCGCGATCGATGACAGCCTCTACCCCTCCCCCCAAACATCCCTCCTCCCACTCAGATCTGACGCCATGTTGGTGACGTCACCGGCTGACGTCAGGGAGAAAGGGCCCCTCCCTTCCGTTCCTCCCTCCCCTCAGTACACACCACACCTTCACCCCTTTCCACGCGTTTCGGCCCAGCAAAATGTTTTAAATATTTCAGACGCACCTTATGTCCCACCACCCCTCCTTCAACTCTTCTCATGCCAGCCCTTTCCCACACTCCCTAACGAAGGCCCTCAATAATGCAGGGTCCCGGGTGGATGGTCGAACCGCTGGGAAGGGGTGGTGGAGNTCCCCTCCTTCAACTCTTCTCATGCCAGCCCTTTTCCACACTCCCTAACGAAGGCCCTCAATAATGCAGGGTCCCGGGTGGATGGTCGAACCGCTGGGAAGGGGTGGTGGAGTTTCGAGAAGCGGACATCGTTTCGTCTGTTTTGAAGGGGGTTGCCGGGAGGGACTTCTTTCTGCCGGAAGGTTGCCGGGGTTGCGCGTCGGGGATGGGTTGATGCGTGTAATCTTTACCTGGGCATGAATTATTCGCCAGAGCCGCCGGGGAATACCTCCGTAAGACGCCCTGCAGCTCCGCCCTATTTACTATCATAGCAGAAGAGATTATCTCTCATCCCAGCTGCCTCGAGACGAGAGAGCTCTGGCGGATAAGGGCTGTTTCCGAAAAGCATCGCTTATCGGGGATGAGGTTTTCCTCTATTATTTATACGATGCTGCGCGATAGGCAACGCTGCTGACGTATTTATAATTAACGACGAATAAGAATTTCACTGTAAGGCTGTCTTAGACATCAATTAATCCGTTTGCTTGCCTATGTTTATTCACAACCACATATTTCTTTATTGAGGGCGTCACCATGATTTCATCACGAATTGATAGTTTGAAAGAAACGGGATTAATAAACATTCTGTAATAAATAGCAATTTTAGAAATTTTTACAAAAATAGCGTCGTGAGCATGTATTGGAATCTGTTCTTTAGGTAAAAGTAACTGGAATACTAGTTTGTTCGGAATTAAACGGACGAAATGCACATTGTTCGCATAAAACCCCTCATGCCCCTGCTACAATACGGGGCAGATAAAACCGTGCATTATACCCGTTAAAGGTTACAATAATACAAGGGATGAATGCAATTTGAAACGAAGCTGAAAGTTGTGTAGGACGAGTGTTTTGTGTGACATGTTTGAACATAATAGTTTACGGTTCATTTTAAGTCCAAAATACTACTGAGCTGGTTCTATAAGAAACTTAATTTTTAACCATGGGCATAAAATTTTATATAGAAGACGAAAAGAAATAATGCATTAACTCATTTACATAGGGCTAACTTAACCTAAAGGGCTAACAGAAAATTTGTAAATGGCAGTCAACATAGATCGCAAATTGCAGACAGTCCGCAGTTAATAGGCGTGCAAATACAATCAAATCTTCTCTGTAGGCCATTTGCGGTGCAACAAAACGTTACGAAGATGGATTTATTTTCCTCTGAAGAGATGCCTACCACACTAGTAACAAAATCTTGCGTAGCGTCAATCTTGGTGCAGGAAAATGTTTCGTGATATGATAAACTGCAACTACTGAAGTGGGCGAACTGTCAATGATTCAAGGGTAATTCATGCCAGTTAATGGAAAATTCTCTCACTACGCGTGATAATGACTCCCATTACATTACTCAGACTGGCCAGTAGTTTGCAGATGATTTGGCTAGGTGACCCGGACGTATTCGATTAAGTGGTAGCGTGCGCGGCTCGTATTCTTTAGGTCATGGTTTTGATCCCGGCCGAATGAGCTTGGTCGGGAAGAGGCAGCGTGGTTTTTAACAAGTGGTTTTCCATATTTATTCCAGGTAAATTTTGATACAAGACTTCCTTATTTTAGAGCATGTTTCGTAAGTAAAAAAATAATAATTATTGAAACATTGTTTACATTAACACGGTACATAGTAAAACCTGTAATACGATGATTGGGAGTAGAATTATTTAGGCAAACCTTAATATCGAGGTCGTGAGAGCCGATGAGGGCGAAGTGAGGTGAGTTTAGAGCAGTGCCGCAATGTAAGGGCGGGGCAAACGGGAGATCCCCGAGGAAACACGCCGCCCAGTGGCGTCGTCCGGCACCATTCCCATGTGCGAAAATCCAGGAGCGACTCCGGAGGTAATCGAACACGGTTCGCCTAGGTAGAGACGAGTAATCTGACCACTATACCACCGTGACCCCTATACGGTGACTGGAACTGAGTCAACTTGGCACTCCATTGGCTCACGGCCAGCAAACACTGTACTGTAGTTACATTATACTGTGGACAAAATAAAACGGTGGTTATTGGGAATGCAAGTACCGATATAACAGACGATAGCGTTGTGGTAAATTCAGGCAATCTACTTCTGCTTGTTTCGAATATCAGTCAGTTGGTATCGTCTTCAAAGTGTCAACCTTCACAGACCTCCAGCCAAAAATGATGTATTCTCCTGTAATAACTTTGTACTGTTAGCCGGCTCATACCACAGCAAAATTAAATACCTAGTTATTAACTGAGATTTTAATGAATGCTAATTCACTGAGTGAAATCACTTATCTGTCTTCAGCAAGGTTTTGCTTCTTTTGGAGCACTGCTAGCTGCGTAGCAACTGCTTATTCGCGTAACAATATTAATACAATTGTTCTACAGCTATATAATAAATAGCTGTGGTTCGTGGAATGAAAGAAAAACTAAAAAATCTTAGGCGAAATGAATGAATGTAGGCTATGTATTTAAAGAATGACACATTAACGGACTTAATTTCACGCTTTTTAAATTTCAGTTTCCCAAGTGGTAGATAAAACATAACTTCATTGCATTAAACGTATTAACATAACGCATCACTTACATGTTATATTTTGGTTCACGGGACACTTTCAAAAGTTTTGCTCAGTTTCTTCTGTCAGCTTCTTCCGCCGCAAGTAAAAAACTATACGCTCCCATGGACCTAATTAGCTGTTACAATGCTTCTTTCACATTCAAAAGTGAAATGAACTTGTCTAAGTTAATTTCACGACGAGTATAACTCTAATATAAACGTATAAAGGAAATAAAGAAATTGATTATAGTCTGTACCGCTTTAAACTGCACACGTGAATGAGACAATAAGACATCGAATTATGTTTCTTAGCTATCAAAGCTTCTATACGTACACTCGTCGGTGTTCAATTTAAATTAATAGAGCATGAGCATACCATTTTTTTACAGATCGATTTCAAAGTTTTCTCTTAACCGTAAACGATTTAGATGTGCTATTTTACGGTCTCATAGAAAACAACCTAAAATGTCGGTAACTGTTGCCAGAAGTCGCACCATTTATCCCCACAATTTCCAGGAATGTGCGTTGTAAACTGCCAGGACATTTGTATAAACCATTCATGGAACATGCCGACTGGAGTTTCCGCCGATTTGCCACTGTAGCACTGTTAGTATTTGCTGTGTTAACAACGAGCGAATGATGGATTAACCAACCCGATTGAGATACAAAATGCAAGGAAGTATTTCTTGAGAACACGTTTTAAATAAACAACTATATATGTTTTGAATGTGTTTACTGGTATAGACGGACACGTACATAACAAAAAGTGGGAAGTCTGCTAACATAATGCACATAATAATCGTAAATCTATAATTTGAAGAAATGTTATTGCCTTATATAGTAAAGATTCCGAAATATAGACCTTAAAGTGGCGAAATGTTTGTTGTCAGCTGCAAGCGGAAAAAAGGCGAGGTGACAATTTTAAAACATAAGTGACGAAAACAAAGAACATTTTGCTGAGATAAATATAAGGGCATATATTCTTGGATGTTTTTCTTTATCTCTTAGTACTTTTGTGTATAGTGATAACGAAGGTACTTTTCAAATCAAGGAAATTGTATACATGTACTTCCGCGTATTTTCTGTTGATTTCATTAATATGAATATCTTAGTTGCTGTGGTCAGATATTTTTGTTCCTGCAAGCCGTTTACACAGTTGCAGTTGGTCGTCACGCGCTCAGTCGTAGTACAAAGAATGTTTTCCGCTCGAAGTGTCACTGCACTCTAAATTCGAATCAGTGGAAACCCACAGATGCGCTGTGAAATTCAACTACTCAAATCAGTGAAAATGATTATAAGTAATCAGTGGAAAATCACTGATTGTTTCAGGGAAATCATTTCACTGATTGAATTAGTGACGGCCAACTGCAGTGGCGAATTAAAAATTGTTTTTATTCAATTTAGCCAAGTAGTTAGGAGAAATATACATATTTACGATAGTTGTCTATTTATTTTGCGCAACTTACAGTAATTTAAAAAAGGAAAAAATTTTCCATAGGTGGTCGGGATACAACTCAACAATTAAGTTATAGACCTTTACCTTACCATCTGAGCTACCACGTCAAGCTGACTATTACGAGGAAAATATATGTTGTATATATCATCGAAAGTATGTAGTTTTATATTGTATGCCCTTACTTTTCGTTTTTGGTTTGATTGGTACCGTTAAGATTGTTAAAACGAATAATACATATGAGTGCACTCTCTTCATCACATTATATAGGTTGTTATGTTCTTTGATACACGTTTTTAACCGCCATTTATACACGTTGTTTGATGGGCAATTTTGCACGCTGTTTAACTGATCCATCAGTAAAAAAAATTACTGAAAAAATAGTTGAAAAAATTATTAATGACTCATTGGAAAATGTCACTGAATTAATAAGTGAAGGAAAACTGGTATTTATTTTTTGATTCATCAGTTAAATTGACTGAAGTGATTGTTGAATCATTCGGATACTGGGAAGTGATTGAAACAGTGAAATTCTCACTGATTCTGATTTAGAGTGTGGAAGTTACGTATGCAGAGTTATACTTGTGTTATTTTATTTTCCGTAGATGCCATAGATGTATGTTTACAATGGTGATAATACTTTATTGAAAAAGAAATAAATCGAAAACTATAGAAAATACGCTTTAAATCGTAACGTATATAAGTGCATTAAAATAACGCAAGCACACTGAATATATGAAAACATGTTTACGCGAACAAATTTTTGAATCACTTCAGTGGCTATAACCATTTTTCTTCAATTTTTATATCCTACTATATAGATAAAGTATAAAAAGGCTGTTAAATAGAAAAAAAAACACCTTGTATGAAACTTTAAAAATAAATGCTTCTGAACAACATTTTCAGTAGAAGACACTAGCTTGTATGACCAATAAATTTTTGTAATAATAGCATAAATACATTCGTTGTTCTATCCCGTTTCATTTTCTTTCAGTCATATCCTATTTACATTTTATATTATTCAGCAAATCAGGTATCGACTTTATAACGCTGCAAATAAAATTTAAATGAAAATATTTTTTTATATTCTTTTTAACTATGGTTTGTCCCTAAGGAATTTCATATAAGCTAAAAAAAATAATTTCCTCAATAACTTGTACGAATAAAAACTTACACATTTTAATTAGCATTTTATATTTTATATGACTGTGTTACATAATTTCCTTGTAAAGAAAATTTATATAACACATTTATATAGAATATATAATGCGGAAATAATGTGCAAGTTTAAAGTCGTACAACTTATTGAGGAAATAGTTTTTATCGGCGATACATGAAATTCGTTAGACGCAGACCATAGTACAAAAAACATGAAAATAGCATTTTTTTAAATTTATTTGCGGCGTGATAGAGTTGGTACTTGGTTTTCATATTAACAGAAAATTTTATGTTAGGTTCTATTTGTATAATTTATGAGCACCTCATAAAAATTTTGTAATACAACACCGAGGAGCACAGCATAACGACAACTTATTTTTAATAGAAAGACTCTAACATTTGATGTCACTTTATGTTCGAGTCGTGTAGAAGGAGTTGTAAATAATGACAAAACCGAAGTACTTACGTTTTTAACGCAATAAAACTCGTATGCTTAAGTATTTTTTCTATCACTGCAAGTCTCGCACTTGCACCTATACAAAATTTGCAGATAGTTTTCTTTAAGAAGTCTTATTGTTTCATTTTGTCTCAATAGAGGGGCAAGTCGGAAAAGTTCGTGTGGCGTGATATGCACACAAAACACGTTCTGGGCTTCTATTATTAGCCTATATTAGCATCACACATCACAGACAGCTACGGCACTATATTTTGCGATGGAAACACTGTATCCAGCCTTTGGTTGGAGTATCTTCGTACATATCCAATGCTTTCTGAGTGGGTTGTATTGCTAGAAGCCGTAACTAGGCTACCTCTTAAATGTTATCGTAGGCATATTACAATAAATACAATTTATATATATAACATTTATGGTAATAGGATAAGTTAACTGAATTTAATTTTTATTTGTGACAGTTTTTAAATAAAGACTTACTGGTGAAATTCTTCCACTATGTTTTTACCACACTGTGAAAACTATAAAGCAGCTGAAACAGAAACTCGTTTTTTAAAACACACGCTTACATTGGCTATCGTATATCTAGGTTGCAACGAATAAAGTAATTAAAGTCAACTGATAAGCAAGTAAAAACAGTGATTGGTGATATGAATTAACGTCTTAAAGGTTGAATGTGGTATGCCCTACGGCACCTATATCTTATATGTTAACATACCACCGCTTATTAAGTATGATTTAAGGAAAATCACTAGCGTGATGTCGAGTCAATTGTCTGCTGTTGACATCATCACATTTCTGTTTTTTAATGAAAAGTCAGATACGTTAAAGGAAATTAACGAAAAGCCTAACTACTGATGACTATATGACACGTATCGGAAATTAAGATTTAATATAATGGAGAAAGATCGTGTATTCAGGTTATTTAAGTCCAAAACGTACTAACTTCGTTAAGTGATTCTTTATGCAAAATGTGTCGATAATCATTAATACGACTTTTAGCCTAAAGTGATAAGTGAGGGCGGTATTCACCCTTAGTGCAAGAGGTTATGGAATGCCTTTATGGACATAAATAAGAAACTACTAGATTTAAAAACCAAAATTTGGTATAACATTAATGCAAACTGAGATTCAAACTTTTTTTTTTTTTTTGTATTATCATCCCTCTAACATTAGTACAATTGGGCATGGCATCAGTGTAATGTTCGGCATTTTGTAACCATGAATTTTAATAAACATTTTTCGACAGATTAATAACTGCTATGTTTATATTAACAAATAATATCGCCTTGTTGTAACACTCTCAGACCATCGGTTCTCTGAACTTCCCATTTTTTTTCAAATGTTAAGTTACAACGCCTTGTAGCTATGAAACCTGCGTAACTTAAGATGAGCGATTTGTCTACCGCGCGGGCGCAGTACAAAGTTAACTAATCCAGTGCACTGTCGTAAACGGTACGCCCAATATTACCAACGCGAGCCTGCTGTGTTGTACACGGCTGGTAGTGTGCATGTGGTTGTGTGTTCTGATAGGTGCAATGGAACAGTAGTACACCTCGCAAGAGCTCGTCGATATGCATTTAGTGTATGGTGATGCTTATTTGAGACGCCTGGCCGTCTCCCTTAAGCACCTTTCGAGCCGCGACAGAAATCTTTTCGCATCCTGATGGAAATAATTACGTTCAGCCTGAAAAGGGGACATTATGGCGTTCCTTTATATTTAAAGGAAGTTGGAGGTTTCGCCTGCTGGCTCCATCCTTGCCGAAAAATTGACCACCAAACGCCGACAAATGGGCCTGCCGCCCAGCACGAACCGCAGCCCGGCAGCCGGCTGTTTCGTGCACGTCAACATTCACACTGCCGGGCGCAACGAGTGTCACCGCTAGCGCTGCCTGCAGGTGATCACGTGATTCATGACGTTGCTGCTCCTTAATTCCCCAAGCTTCAGCGGAGTTGCTAGACCAACAATAACCAAGACAAAAAAAAAGTAAGAGACTGTTTTTGGTTCTATGCGCATGCATCAATTTGAAATAAAGAATTTAGACTGATTATGATGCCCTAAGTCAACTTATTACGAAAATCACAATGCTTCTTTATTTCTTCCCCGGTAGATATGGAATGTAAAATTCTGATGTATAAAATGGCTAGGCTGGGGCCGTCTCGGGGTATTCGGCTCCCGTCTGCGTCATCATGCATTTGAAAAGTATTAAGGGACCCTTTTGGTCAAAGCTAATATGAGCATTTGGCGCTTCATATTTTGTGGTGGGTTTTCATTATGAAAAATTTTATAGGCATGATTGCCTGTGTTTAGTGCATTTTCTTGTAAAGTATAAAGTATTCAATGTGCCATAAATACAATTGGAAGAAGCCACGTGGCTTGTAAATAATGTAATCTCGCAAAGGTTTGATTATTCTTTTATTAATTATTTTGTAATATCACGTTGGGGATCATTTTTATGATACTATTTATACCGCTGTTTTGGTGTAAATTAAGCCCAATAAATTATTTTAAGGAAAGAAATGGAGCTTAAAAATGAAATTTTACCTGCAATATATCTCGAATTTGTATATAAGAAATTTTGTACTATAAAAAATGTAATTAATAAAGTTTTCTTGTTTTGCTGTGTGTGTTAAAGGGTTCCTGTGGCAAAGTATCCAAGATGTCATATGCCTTTAACTTATTCTGGTTTTGGATGGATGAGGAGTTTTCACCTTATTAAGAGAAATAATTTGAAATAATATTCTTCTTTCTACTTGCTAACTGCTCAGTTGTTGGTGGTTACACCAGCGGTTTCAGGTCACAGGTTCATTGCTGGAAAAGGAAACAGAAAATCGTGTGCGAACCATCAGAACACATACACTTAAAGGTGATATTTACGATGCTGTAAATAATGCGCCCTTGACTTGTACACGTGCAATTGCAGATATTGTTACGGAGAGTTATACAACAGTGTGGCGCATTCTCCATCAGAAGTTGCTGCTGCCCTATAACTTATATGTACACAATTTATCCCCGAATGATTACCCAAGAAGATTTCAATTTTGCGCTTGTTTTTTGCCACAATGTGCTAAGATACCTCACTTGAAAATTTTTCTGTTGTTCACTGAGAGGCAACTTTCACACAGGAAGGGATATTTAATAGCAATTTAGGACACATATGGACTGAGGCAAATCTGCATGCTACGTCGGCACGAGCTCATTAGGTGAAATTCTGAACAACGCGTGGTGCGGCATAATCGACTACAACCGCGTAGAACCAGCTGTACTTCGTAATCGGTTTACCGGAGGTCTATACCGTTACTATTTGTCCGAGATATAGCCTGTGTTATTGGAAGATGTATCATTTGTATAGAAGTTTAGTGCATGGGTACACCTGAACGCAACATTTGATAACAAGTGTATTGGCTATCGTAGCCCCATGGAATGGCCTGTACACTCACCCGACCTAAGTCCGCTTGGTATTTTTTTTCCTGCAGGGCCATTTGAAGAGTTTTTAGAACAAAACCTTTGTGGAACGATAAGAGAACCATTTGGCGCGGATCATGGGTGCCTGCTAATAATTTCTAAACACGCCAGGCATGTTGGGAAGAACGTCCAAGCTCGCAACTTCAAACAGTTATTTTTAAACGTTTTGTTAAATTAACACAATAACCCTATGGATAATCTTTGAAGGATTGTATTTATAATAAACATCTCTAAGGTACTATGTTATTTTTATAATTTATTTAGTATCATCATTATTATTAACGTGTTTTTCCTGTTGTCACTCTGCGCGTGTATGACAAATGGCATACATGTCCTAAATGCCGACTCAACAACAGTACACTTGGATAGGTAATTTTGTACTGCACCCGCGCGTTAGACACGCAGCTTAGTTAGAGCATCACAAGTTGCATATCTGCAAGGCGTTGCACAATAACTCAACATTTGAACAAAAATGGGATTTCAAAGCGAACCGATTGTATGAGGAGCGTTACACCAAACCAAACTATTTTGTTTATCTGAACAAGGTCGTTATTAATCTGTCAAAAATATTGAGTAAAATGAATGGTTACAAATTTCTGAATATTAAAATTATGTCAGACCCAGATCTTCTAATGTCAGAGGAATGATATTGCCAAACAAAATTGCATACATTTGAAAGCTTCGTTCACATGAATTATATGCCAAAATTTGTTATATGTTCATCAAAGTATTCCCAAACCTGTTGCATTAAGGATGCGTACCTCCCTCAATTATCACTTTAGGCTCTAAGTCGTATTATATTTTGGTCCCTATTTTGCATAAAGAATCGCCACACGGAGTTTGTACCATTTGGTCTGAAACATTATGTATATACACATAAACCTATATCAGATTACACCAAAATCGATTTCAATATTTTGTCCCATACGGTCTTAGTGATGTGCCTGGCACAACTGCGAGTGGGTATTGCTACCAAGTGGCGATAGATAGAAAGGATGTTACCAGCTTGGTACTGTGTGGTGATTATCGTGAAAACTTCAAACAACTATACTGATGCAAATAAATGCCACTGAATGACATATTCAGAAATTACTTAATACGAATACGGCCACTTTCGTACATGTTACATAATTAATAGACGTGTTTTAATTTTTAAACTTCAGTAAATTTTAATGCAAAACAAGTAACACCAGAATTATAAAATTGTATCGTATTTTGTAGGAACACTTTGTATAGTAAGAAGATTCAGAGATGATTTTGACAGCTAACTCAGTGCAATCACAAGCTGCGAATATTTTTTATTTACTCAACTGAATATAAAACTTAAACTATGAGACGTGGTGTACTTAAAAAGTCAAAGAAAATTTAGTTCGTAATATATAAAATGAAGTAACAGTTATTTTTCTTGTGTGTATGCTTTGCTAATTCTTCGCCTGTGTCAGTAAGCTAGTTCAATTTAATTTTTTATTTATTTCGTCTTTCTTTTGTGTTTGTTGGATGTTCGGGAGGAGAGAGGCGGAAGCCCTACATATAGTCTGGTCTAGCTCGCTTATACCCCGGGACCTATTGGTCGGGAGGTAACTTTAACGCAGACTTTGAACCCACATTGTCCAAGCAGCGTGCATGGGCTTAATACCCACTTGAGTACCAAGCGGCGACCAAAGTACAGTAAATCAGGGATCATTAAATTGTTAGCTGTGGTAATTGACTGATTTTGGTGCTCGCGCAAGTAATAATTCTAATAATAAGATTAGTAAGATATCTATATTTTTAACATATACGTAATTTTACTTGGTCATGCATGAAAATGAGTCACATATTAGTGTTAGTTTTTAAGCGTGTTAAAGGATACACGGTGAGAATAAATAAGAAACTGCCCTGTAAAGTATTTAACAGTAAACTTCATAAAGTTTGATTAGAAGTTTTAAACTCATGCTTAGGATGGAAATTCTACCATACAGCAAGCTGCATATATAAAAGTGCTGCCGTACACAGTTGCGGTGAACTTCACTACACACTTGACACCTCGCTGAACAAATGCAAGAGAGCTGCAATGGTTGAATAGAAAGAAATTTCGCCATTCATGCTTTCTCAGTCCACGTATACAATGATAAACATTTCGGAAAAAAATATTTTGTGTAAGCAGTTCTAGGAAAAGTGTTATCTAAGGGTTATGTAATAATATTTTACACTTCCTCATATCCATTATAAATTATCATTCATAAATACATCAGTGGAATTATGGAAATTTTTGCCTCGCAATTTTTTTTAACTGGATTATAAGAAGTCTAACACCCCAGACCTTTATTATTACATTTTGTAACTAGGAATGTAATGGCATCATGCGCCGAGAGGAATATAATTCACCGCAGTTAATCTTAGTGCCATCACTCCAAGTTGCTTCGCAGCAATTGGACTCCAATTTCTCGACAAGCAGAATCTGGCTGTGGACACCGAGCAGGCTACCCGTCAAAGTCATGTTCCTTTAATACAAGCTCTCTTTTCTTTTCCTTTCTCTAGCCCCCGCGCTTCGCTTCTCCTCCTTTTCGCTTCTTCGCCCCTGCTTCGACTTGTGGCGCCTCGTCTCCCTAAGGCGCGACGACGAAATTAACAATCGCTCCGGTGACGGACGACATCTTTCTGCCTTCCAAGGACGCCGATTCTTACAGACTCCACCCCCCCCCCCTTAAGAGAGACACGCTCTCCGTCCTTGGGAAATGAAACCCGCTCGCAGAATTTTCGCGGCGATTTCGCTACTGGGATCCGTTATCATCCGCAGCCCCTTCTTTCTTCTCGGTAAGTTCATCGCCAACCCTTGCATCTTCGGCCCGACACGATGGGTATAGAGTAATTGTATTTACGATCTGGAGTGCCAAGCGAAATTTAATTCCTTCCCGCCTTCCGCGGAGTCACTGAAGTGCGAACAATCGGGAATTAAGTTAAATATGCGTGCCTACGATCTTTCGTTAATAAAATTTTTTGACTCGTATTTGAGAGTTTTTGCAAGTGTGAAGACGAATTGTTCAACTCATATAATTGTATGTGTCCAAGGAGATTTTTAATTTTTAAGGGCGCCATCTACAGCAAACGTGAGTGTTTGATGTATCTAAATGATAAAGACTGATACACGCACGCACATAACATGACTCATCGCATATTTGGTGGAAGGCATTAAACTATCAAGTCTGTATACGATTTTAACGGCTCATATACTTTTATGTATTAATAATATGAAAAATTAATAGGTCATACGTGATATCGAACGTTTACTTGAATATTCTAAGATTTGATTTAAATATCTTAAATTAAAACGAAAATACGCATTTTATTTAGCCTTTGTCTCACTCATAACCAATACATTAGAGATAGAACGAGAAATCAAGAACTGGTTTCCTGTCGAAAAAAAATTTCATTTATGATTTTCGTAAGCAAACATTGATGATAAATACGACGTGATTTTCAAATTAACCAGTTGTCACTCAATATGTACACGCTGCATGACGGCCCAGATAAACTTCAGCAACGTAACGGTCCTTGCGACTGAGAGCTATGGCAACTGTCCTACAAGGTACTTCAAACTTAATCCAACAATAAAAACGCGATTCTTGGTATTAATGTATTAGTGTTGCTTTTAAGCTCCCACCGAATTTATATTGGAGTACAGAAAATAAAAATGTTACTGCTGTAATAACTTTTAAACACTAAAAGTCCCACTAGTAAATATTGGAGTTACTGACCTAAGCAAGGGTGTTGATGCTCCATCGTTGAAAAATAAATATGCAATCCTGGACATTTAGCATCATTCATAAGATTATTTTGTTTTTAGAGCTATCATTGTGATATTGTTTTTATCAGCTTAACTTTCTTTTTTATAATTGCACCTTTTTCAACATTAGTTTACTGTAAAAACTTTTTTTTTCTCGAGTCAATAAAATGCTTGTTTGTGTACTGCCAAACAATTACGTAAGTAAAGAATTTTACCAAATCTTTTACTAGTTAGAAATATTTTTAATTGGTAGAAAAATTGTAAGGCCTTTCTTAAATAAAAAAGATGAGAGTGCGAAGAACCAATATAACTAAATATTACCTACGAACTCAAAATTCATATTAACTGAAAAAATATATATTTTTCATATTTTATAATTTTTTGCCATGACTGTGTTGTGTAGGCAACAACGGAAATACATGTACAATTATGGGTGTATTTTAAATTTGATTTGATTCCTCTAACATAATAATAATCTTAGGGTAATCAGTCTATTGGGTAAAATGTTACCTCAAAATAAAGTATATACTGTTCAGTAAAAATTCATATTTAAGGCCATATGCAAACACGTATTTCCTTGACTGTAGGAAACCATTACCTCAGTGTAAAGTAGTAAACGTGATAAAAACGAGAAATATTTCCAAAGTGTTTGTGCTCTAGAAATGTTCCTGTTGGTCTGCCCCAGTTTTGGTAATGTTTAGAAAGCGCTCTAAGGTTCAGATCACGTAAATATTCGACGTTCCAATAAATCAGAACACGAAAGTATTTCTGATAGTACTAAAAAAAAAAAGGTACAGATCTAGATAGAAGTACACATTTCTTTACTTCTCCTCCCTCCCCCTATCATAGTGTTCGCAATTTAGGAAGTTGAAGTTGTTTTTACATTTACATACTCCACTGCGAATAAGATTCTGTGACTCTAACGTCATTGTTTGATATGTTGTGTGTAGGCATTCATATCACGGCGTCACAAAGTTGATGGTGAATGAATTTGTGGGGTATACCGTGCCAGAAAACCTTAACACTATTGGCGGAAGTTTAGGAAAATATGTTTAATTATTCCCATTTCCGATGGGCATTGAAAATACCCTGAAATCAGTTGCCAAGATTTAAGCTTGTCGTAAAAATATTTTATTGAGGACGATATTTAAAAAACTGGAACACGCGTATCTTCTGTACAACTCCAGTTTTCCTCGTGTGATTGTCTGCGCTCTGTCAATGTCCTGTGAGAAACACCACATTTATGAAGTTAGTATTTGTGATGTACATTTGAATATTCACTAATACTAAACATTTAACGTCAGTATTTCGAAGCAAACAAGTAATTCCATAGGTTCAATAATACGTAAAGTCCTTCTTTATACGTTCACTTTAGTAGGTTTCCCGTATTGCAGAATTCATGTAGCTAGCTAGCGTTTCACCCCAAGGAAATTGGTAATTGTGATGAAGACCATTCTTGTCGGTTGCACTACGAGCATCAAGTCTTGGATTGACTGAAATATGCAACTCTGATGCCTAAAAAAACCAATTATTTCTTTCTTTCCTCTCATTCGGCAGTTGACACTGTGGCGAGACAATGGAATAGTATTTACTCTGTCGCTTACTTACATACATTCACCGAAGGACACAGTGCTATTTTTGTATCCCAGATTTCATAAAAATGTACAGCGTTTTGGTAAAAATGAACCTGAGACAGACGGAAAAATTTTAAAAATAATTGTTTAGTACTTTTATTATTGGCATTAAGTCCTAATATACGGTGTTTAATTCCACCAGTGTTCTAGTGAACGGGTGAACGGAAATCGGAACATCCTCCTGCCAGTAAAATAACGTCCCCTCTCTATACCTACTGGAAACGGTTTTTTTCTTAGTCAGAAATCCCTGTCCCGCTTTCATTAGTTGTTACGAATTAGCTTTTAAGCCAATTCGTATTTGAAAGTGTCTAAGGGCGTAGCTTAATAATGAGTCATGATTAGGTAGAACACAGCAGTATAAGATGGAGTTTATTACTCATAAGGATTATACAATATCTAATTACGTGACTATTGATCGGGGGAGCTTAAATTGAATACCAAGATGCTTATTTATTATGTTGAGATTCAATACCTCACGCCATTACTGTCACAATCTAATTGGAAAGTTCCCACCTTGTTCATGTTTCCGGAGGTATAATCTAGGAGGCGGTTACCGACGGCCGGACACACCCATCTTCAGTTGTTTTCTCTCTGGTCGGGTCGACGACAAAAGACGCCGCTCCCAGTGTTACGCTGGCCTATATCGGTCTGCGTTGTTTAATATTTTGGCCCCATTTACTGGTTGGTGGAGGGGATTTCTGCAACTGTCTTTCACAAAGTGCTGTTGCAATCACGCTCGTTCCTTGGTTTAATGTTTGAAGGTGTGATCAGGCAGGCTGTTCAGCTAAGGCCTGATCACTTCAAAACATCTCCCCCAATGTTCATTAGCGAGATGCCCTCATCTCGCCCTAGAATCCATGTGGATTATGTAGATGACTGGGAGTTGCAGGGTTCATGTTGTGGCAGCAGGAATATGGATCGATTTGAAGTCCTCTTCGCTACGGTAGGAATTTTTTTTTTTATGAATTATAGTAGACGGATATGTGAGGTATAAGGAACTGCCAATTGCTTTCGTGCAGTCCTCGGGCAAGGTGGGCCGATCAAACGCTGGGCTGTGTGTTTACAGTGGCCTTGCGGGTCTTGAACTTGCATTTCAGTTGGGTATGCAAATTGTCTTCCATGAGAGCGCGGCAGACGTCCCACGTGCGGTTCGCGAACGCGTCAGCCTGTCTTGAGTTTGTGAGTCCCTATATACTACGTGGCGTGAATTGTTCATTACATTAATTCTTGTAAGGAGTTAAGAAAAATAATTTTAATCATTTATCATAATGAAAATATGAAACAAAATTTTAAATTGAAAATAATTTAAATTTGGTATGTTAACTGCTCTCTCTGTTACAACAATTATTGTGTTTTGTTTGTACGAAAAATATACTTGCTGGAAATAAATACATGTTAGAGCACTGACAAAAATTGTGATGTGATAGGAGAATGTTGCATACTAAAAGGGTACGTGACGTCACGGTGGTAGGATACTGATGGGATGGTATCGAAACGTAGAATATTATTTAATTAATAATTGGAANGCACTGACAAAAATTGTGATGTGATAGGAGAATGTTGCATACTAAAAGGGTACGTGACGTCACGGTGGTAGGATACTGATGGGATGGTATCGAAACGTAGAATATTATTGAATTAATAATTGGAACTTCCATAAAATTTAAAAATTATATAGCAGTTGATTTTATACTACGTTTCAATACTTAGAGGGAAATTGAAAGGATACTTAAAGTAACATACATACAAGTATTTAACATAACAAAATGTTGAAGTAATAAATGTTACTTATTATACAAGAAATATGCATTCATAACAGATGATATTATCTATTGAATGTGGTAAATTTTACAAATGGTTCGTTTTCTATAAACGTTAAAATCTTAAATTACAGTGAAAAGAAGTATTATTAATGAGATGTCTCTATTTTATGATGGCAATTCTTACAATATATTAATTTGTTGATAGAATTTGTTATTTAAGTAGGTAAATTTTCAAAATTTATATATATATAATCTTTTGTTAAAAAAGTCGATTATTACTTTTTTTTTCAAATTTTTTTGTATCTTAAAACTGGTTGAGCTTTTTCCTTTTATTATAAATAATACATTTAAAAAATATCTTTCAGAGGCCTCCTATTAGCAATTGCTATTTTTTTTTTGTTACGCAATTATAAACTTGTCAAAGTAAATTTTGTTATGGGTTACTGTTACCTTGCAGGGAGAAGTGTAAGTAGTGTAAGTAAAATATGTGAATCGCTGGTTACCTGTAAATATTTATACGTAAGCCTCGCGAGCTGGGTTAAGCGGTAGTGCTGACGGCTGTGCGCGCGGTGCTGAGGTTGTTGCGCGTGACACCAGGTCAGGTGTTCTCGTGGGCGTTGCTTGCGTCCACCTCCGGAGGAACTTTACATGAGGGGGTTTGTTGTGACATTACTGCTGGTTGCTGTTCACATGGAACATGCGGTACTGTTGATCTGAAACTTGCAAGCAAATTTATATTAACTGAATGCCTTCACAGTTTATCTAAACACCATATTTAAACATTTACCTTACATAAATTAATAGGGCCCTAATATTTTGTGAGACTTATATTTACTCAATTAACTTGGGGATTTAATTCTGTTTTATTATATTTATGATTGTATTATGATGCTGGGTGTGTCCGAACTTGGACGCTTATGCATTTCAACATGAGTTAAAACTCATTTATTTTTAAACTGTCTTTGTCAATGTTTCTCTCGGGCGGTATATGAATACCAACTTATGTTACAACTTTATAGTTATGTTACTGGTTTTTATCCAGCTCCCAGTTATTTCCTACAAATGAGGACGGTTATGTTAGTACCTATTTTCTTAAAAAAATTTTCTCTGAAAATAATTTATTGTAGTTATCTGTGTGCGTGGATAAAGCTCATAATTATTCAAATGTTTATTTAAGTACTCCGGACACCAACACATAGCATAAGTAGAATATAATTGCATTGAATATTAAAAAAATAATATTGTAATAAAGAGGAGAAGAACGTATAGCATGTTAACAAGACCGAGGGACATCAACACATAGTATAAGTATTACATAATAACACTGATTATGAAAATAGAAGATAGTAGAGAGGAAAAGAAAACATAAATAATTAAGTATGTAATAATTACAGTTCCACATCCACACTAAGGGGCAGCATATGGGAATAGGGGAAATCTGCACTCAATGTCTTACACCAGGGAGGTCAAATGCGAAAGTACCCTCGTGGTATACTTTCAAAGTACTGTGTAGTAGAGAAAGGACCCACAGCAAAAATCCAATGCATCCAGATTGCGCACTTACTTCCTGAACTCTTTCAAGGCTAGTAGAGCACAGAAAACAGGCAGGGGGCTGTTTTCTGTGCTCTACTATGCTTGAAAGAGTTCAGGGTCACAACTCCGCTAGAGGCCCAAAGATTACTCCACGTCTCACGTGAAACGTAAGGTTTGACCTCCTGAGTAAGTACTCCTGACAATTGGGTGGCTGTGGGTAAACTCTGAACGGACATACACAGTCGGAGTGGGTGTGTCTCAGGCACTATTTCCATTTCGTTAAATACCCTTGACATGGCACACAGTTATTCCTTCTCACGTCAGGTTTAGCAGTATGTGCATCAAACAATACAGTTTGACTGGAACGGCGTGTCGCTCGCATTTCCGAAAGCCAAGAGAATTGGCTGAGTCCTCGGATGACAGAGCTGCGTGAACCCAACGGAATTAATTCTCCCCATGTCCTTACAGCACTGGTTTGCGGGAAGTATGTGAAAATATTGAGATTATGAGAAACTTAAACTAGAACTATAAACTTAAATTTAAAAGTGGGTGTGGGAAACAAAACTGCGTGGTGTGCGGTAGCACGTTGTTTCGCAACACACTGCGGCACTCGAGCCGCGGACAAGTGCTAATGCGGGAATGTGTTGTCTCGTCACCTTGCAACTGGGACTTCTCACCTGGCACAAAACTGCGACTACTCGTCCTTCCATGTGGTTTCTTAAAACGTGATACTGATTTTATGTCAGAATACTAAAATCTCGTAGTTATTCCTTATTTCTATGCATGTTATGAGAAGATTCTTAAATATATAGTATCTAGAATGATGGGAATGTATCATGAAAATATATGTTTTATCTGTGAACAGCGATATCTAACTACGTACAATATGGTGTACTCCATGAAATTTATTAAATTTCCATGAATTGCAAGTTAATTTAATGAAAATGCTCAAGGGATCATGCATTACTATCACAGTAATAAATTAATTTCAGATAACTGCATCCAGCGCACACAGGTAATTTATTTATTTATTTAAATTTATGGAATGGTATTGCTGAGGTAAATTGTTTGCAAGTATATATATGCAACTAGCAACTTGCGGTTCACACTGAAATTATTTTTATTTTAAAACTATTATTGGTTTTTTATATTTCAAATAATTGCTTTGTAAGTTTAGATATTGGACTGTAAAATATCAATTATTATTTAAACTTATACATTTTAAAAGTATATATTGTGACGTTATTTTAATTACACTGCTACTTGAAAGCTAAAAGTTTTAATGTTAAAAGTGGACGTGGCTGAAATGTTGCTATTACTAATACGGAAATTAGCGTGGGTGGGAGGGGAATTTATTGAAATAGGGGTGGATGGTAGAGAAACTGATGCAAGGCAGTGAGAGGGTAGGGGGGAACCAAGCCTACACCAGTTGTTACTAATTACCTTTTAAGCCAATTCGTATTTGAATGTGTCTAAGGGCGTAGCTCAATAATGAGTCGTGATTGGGTAGAGCACAGCAGTATAAGATGGAGTTTATTACACATAAGGATTATACAATAACTAATTACGCGACTATTGACCGGGGGAGCTTAAATTGAATACCAAGATGCATATTAATTATGTTAAGATTTAATACCTCACGCTATTACTGTCACAATCTAACTGGAAAGTCCGCAGCTTGTTCGTGTTGCCAGAGGCTGAATCTGGAAGGCGGTTAACGACGGCCGGACACACCCATCTCCAGTGGTCTTCTCTCTGGTTGTGTCGACGACAAAAGACGCCGCTCCCAGTGTTACACTGGCCTATATCGGTTGCGTTGTTTAATATTACTGCCCCGTTTACTGGCCGGTGAAGGGGTTTTCTGTAACTGTCTTTTACAATGTGATGTTGCACTCACGCTCGTGTCCTGGTTTAATGTTTGAAGGTGTGATCAGGCAGGCCGTTCCACTAAGACGTGATCACTTCATAACACAGTGGACTGCTTTTAGGCGCCTACCCTCGGAAACGTCGTATGTTTGTGTGGGAGTTATAGGGTTCCTGTTGTGTTCTCCGACCCCTGACGTTTCGCCAAGCCCAACAGTATATGACTGAACATTAGCAAACTGCAAATTTGTCGTAATTATCAGGTGACACGTTGTAGTTACAGTACTCGTACCTTTCTCTAAGATTGTCATTGGACCAATTTTTTTTTGGCACGCACTGGGTGGTTGTGCACCAATGAATAAGCAATTATGAAAGGTGTGAACGAATCAAGTGCAGTTTAATGGCTTCACACGCAGACTGCAGCCAATGAGCAAATGCCGGTTGGTTTGTATACACTACTGTGAGATCTAGCATGGTGCCAAATAATATAGCATAATGTGCAGGTCTTTATAGACTATTAATCCTTGAGGCCCAGAATCTTGAACAACTAATCCATATTCTGAGATCCTTTGCATTTAATTTTGACTAATATATTTTATATTGTAACACATACTGATGTTTAATGGAAGAACGACATACTCTCTTCAAATTAGGTGTTTGCTTCATGTAAGAGGACATCAGTTTAGACACTATGTGTTGAGCTTATTTCTAATTATTCTGTGACACACCATGTTGTTAGGATCTTAATTATAAAAGAAAATTAGGTTTTAATAAATTAAAAATAGTTAATGTCTTAGGTGATTGTATTTTTAATCCCAGAACTGCTGATAAAAAGCTAACAGGTTACTTCGGGATTGCCTAAACTTATATTAGCACAACAAAACAAGAATATTGCAGTTTATAAAAAAAATTCCGTTGGTATTAACCTATCACCTATTTAATAATGGAATTGTTTGTTTATTACACGTTACATAAAATATGCTTTCATTTATTTCGTAATTAATGTTACAAAAAAGGATTATTTTCTGTTGTCAGCAATTCATGGATGTATTGCTTAGGCTGATATTGCAAACATTTTTATCCAGTGTAGGTTAAATAAAAGTTGGTTTAAAGAAGAAATCAATTTTCGGTAAATTGTATAATAATGGAATACGACGAGAGAAAATCAAATTTATTTTTTGATCATAACACAGATATTTTAAATACAGTGAAAAATACATATCAACAGACGACAGACCTCGTGTCATAGTGGTTTACCTTGGTCGCAATAATTTCATTTTCCACTGATGTGGAAACCCTGTCAATTATAATAGGAAACCTGCTTATAAAAAAGAGTAATGTTATTGTGATGTGATTAGTGAAACTCTGCTCGAAATATTTAAATGTGGACCTGTATTTTCAATACTAAATCTCTAAACATATTATCGTTAAACATTAACATTGTTTTACATCACGTTAGATTTATATCAGGTCGCTACAAAGTATGGTGTAATACCTTTTAGAATTTATTTTGGGACATGTAACATAAGGGTTGATCAGAAGTATGTGTAATGGACTGCAGATAGGAAATAAATATAAAACTAATCACGTTAACTGTAGCAAAAACCTTAAATCGCTGCACACTTTTCCCCACACATACACCGACTCTACGATCGATCGCTCTTTTATCGAAAACGTTTTCAAAGCCAGTCATTCGTGGCTCTGATTTTGGCGTTCGTTCATTTGTGAAGCGACTTGTGATACAAAATTCTGTCCTTTATTTTGTTCGATTTGAAAGTTGATATAAAAGTAAAATAATTACTCCGTTGATGGTTGGGTGTGGAAGTTCCTTGAAATTTTTGTTTCGAAGATAAAAACTATAGTTTCTCCTGGATGACTTTAACAGTTTCTTAAAGCTAGTAGCTTGAACTTGTGTCCAACCTGGAATTAATTCATGATTCTACAGAATAATTTAAGGCACAAACAGTGGGAACATTACATAATACTCAAACATTTTTTATAAAAATTAGGGCCTTTTAAAATTGATTATAAGGAAAAGGAAGCTGGAAGGAAATTGTTAATTTCTATTCGTATTGGTTTTTTCCTAAGCTAAGAAAATAACTTTCGAGAGAGAAGTGTTCGAACCGGAAAATTTTGACTCATATCTGTGAAAGTATTATTTTTAAAATATTAATATAGGGATGTTGTAGTGATACCAAAGTTTTCTGTAGGCCCAAGTTCTAAGGGTTGTATTTTTTGGAACAAAACATTTAATATACCACCAAAAATTCACACTGGAAAAAATTTACTAATTCACCCGAGTAAGTTTTGATGCAAAAAAATTATTTTCTGTTGCCACCAAGCTGTTTGTAGGTAATTGCGAAACAGTCCCTTTATTATTGTTTGGAAGAAAGTTAAATGTAACTGTAAAATTATTTTTCGTTCACCAGAAAATCATGATATGGTAAAAACAATTATATTATAATTTCGTCGGCGATTTTTTCTCATTGTCATGGCACATTTTTTGCAGTTGGTCAGTGGTGGCCTAACATGTTTCATTTGATGATATTTTAGTTCATTCCAAGTTATTAAAAGAAATTGTATGTTTTCATTTACTATCTTGTACTTTTAAATCGTCGGCACTTTAATGATTGAGCAAAATTTTAAACAGATAAGTAAAATTTTAAGTAAGGCTATGAACATGTGCACATTAGAGACACAGGTAATAAATATTTCATTTTGCATAATGCGTGTTATAGTGTGTACTGTATATCGAACTCGCTGCAGTTCCTGTGCACTCTTTCACCACTGGAATATTTTGAGCTTTATTCTTGCGTACTTCATATGGATTACATCAGTTTTCTCGTACCAGATAAAACACTGATCTCTTTCGTGAGTGTGAACAGGTTAGATTCTATTGAAAGCTAGGAGAACTATCTTTTTTTTTTCGAGAAGAAAATCCCTCCACGTACTCTCACAGAAGCCGATACTTGGAGAACCGCCAACAGCTAACAGTTTATTTTGCAGAAACTTGTTTAATGGATTATGGTGAAGGATGCGGTGGGTCGCTGCAAGTTTTCAAGCCCAATGCTGTGGATGTTTAGCATTTAACAAGGGCTTAAAGCATTTTTCATTTTAAAAATGTTATTTAGGTGATACGTGCTGCATATCATATTGTCAGTTTAATCATCACTCTCCGTTTCGCGTGTTATTCTTTGTTGGCCGAGGGCAATCAGGTGAATTTGGATTTATTATCTTCCATGTTTTGTGAAGCTTGTATTTTATTAGTGAAGATGAAATACTGGTAAGATGATATTTCAGCCCTTTACAATACCGTCGTGGAATCAAGCTCAAATCATAATTATTATAAAAATGTTCTTCTCTATTGCCTGACCATAACTACAGACTTTATAATTTGAAATGAGCGAGGAACAATGTGTTAATATAATAAACTAATATTAACTAATTGACGCCTACGGCGTCTCTAGATTTACTCGTCCGTACTCAAGCTATAGTGGAGCTCACAGGCGGGTACGTCAGTCAGGATTTAGGGCCGGCAACCGTGACGAAAAGGGACAGCGCTAGGACGAAGCGACCATCGGCATGGGGAGGTCACGGTAGCAGGTGACATCAGGAAGAACACGAGTGCAGCGTCCAGGGGGAGATCCCGAAGCATTCACACGACGACGAACAAAACAACAAACCTCGAGGCAGAACAGAGGGACAGACGCCAGATTCCGCGAGCAGGCAGGAATGGCGAGGCTGCGATTTGTCCCAGGCTGTTGACCACAATATGAAACCCTGAGAGCTTTTGGAATAGCGGGCGGAAATAATAGCAGCCAAGCCGGAGGACTAGGACGCCTTCAATTATTTCCGCACGGACGGAACTGAGTGCAGAAACTTGGCGACTCAAACAAAACAGCAGACGCTGGACCCAAGCGCGGAGAGCTGGAGTACACGCCCGCGGGTGATTACCCAGGGGAACATGGCGGTCCCCGGCTACCTGCAGTGGCGGGGGCAGTCCAATATAGCGATGAAGCCCTACAAAACCGCAGGAGCCCGAAGAAACGCGGTCAGTCCGTCGGGAGCAGGAGACGAAGTCAGCGGACGGGCGTCGAGGAGCGCGGAGCGGGTCAGCATCGGCCGGCCGCCGACGAGAATCCGGAGGGGCGCAGCGAGTCCAGGAGAACCCGCCGACACCAGACGCAGAGGCCTGCAGTTCCAGGTCACCTGACCTCAACTGCAGAATCACCTACCAGCACAGCCGAACAGATAAGTACAGTCATCCAGCGTATGTGAAGGACCCTGAGTAGTGTTCCGCGAGTGCTACGAATATCTGGAATCACCCAGCAAGTACGAAGAAGATTATCCCCCCCCCACGACGCGAACTATAAGTAATCCACGTACATAAACGGGAGGGAGTTGTCTAGGGAACTTGTATGTCAATGAACCTGTTAAAGGAATAATAAAACTAGATTGTTTTTTGAACTCCAATCGCCCTGTGTTCACTTAAGTAGTAAATTGGCCCTTTAGACACCAGTAATTTGTGAAAGATGGTTCGCCGTCGAAACCACGAACAGTTAATTTTTTTGAAAAATATTATTTACATTTTTTTTTGTCATGAATTAATTATGTGGTTATGACATGGGCCAGAGCTGTGAAAATAAATATGTTTTAATTAGAANTTTTTTTTTGTCATGAATTAATTATGTGGTTATGACATGGGCCAGAGCTGTGAAAATAAATATGTTTTAATTAGAATCTGCTCAATATTTTTGAGTAATGTCTGTACACGAGCGGCATTTAAAATAATTTTTCACGCCCGGAGACTATTTTATAATTTTATATTTCTCTCTCTTATGTGTATTTTTTAATGTTTAAAAAGTAAAATTGCGTGTTTTGAAATTTTTTCGCTATCAAAACTTTTACTCGTGAATATTTAATTAGAAAAGTGACATAAGACTCTATTAGGGTAACTATTTTTCTATAATTGATAGGATGACTAGTAAAGGTCGATTTTCCGACGAAAAAATGTACGCCAGTTCATTGCCATGCCCATAGAGGCGACAAGTACTCTAAAACGAGTGTCTGAGTCGTCATTAGCGTTTCCGCCTTCTAGGTCTCGCTAGAGCAAAATATATTATTTTAGAAGGAGCACCCGTGAACTTCTTGAATACTCGTCATCATTGTACCTTCAAACAGAGCTTATCCTGTTACATGGCCGCTAGTCATTGGTTAAATTGAACTCTTCGTTCACGGTAAACTTTATACGTCAACAGTTTAATGATTTGTTTTACTACCTGATATTGCGTGCTGAAATCACTCTGTGCTTCATTTGCGAATATTTAGTGAAACTCGAAAGGCTTTATATTAATAAAGACTGTTTCACGTGTAAGAAAATAAATACTTTAGGGTTTTATACGCACGTAACCTTCATTAGCATTTTACAGTTTGATCTCTGTCAAATAGCCCAAACTGCAGAAAGAAAGTATTAATTTGGGCCGGAGTGTGCATATAAGTGCGGTAAAAAAGGGCCAATGCGCGGCACATAAAGGCTAATCATTATGATGTAGCAAGCGCCTGACAGTTAGGCGAACTTCTACGTCCCTGTATATATAGGTAGCGTACTACCAGGCACTTTGGCAGTAATCCACAGCCTAAATATCAGAAGTTGCGTAACAGCATTATCACCGCTATCATTAAACCTCGTTAACTCCAGAAAAGTAAATTTCACGAAAAAAAAGAACTTTAGTGTTCACTCTAATTAAAAAATGTATGTCTCACGTATTTACAGAATAAGAATTCATTTCCTGGAATGAGGTTTTGCAGTACAAATGTCGTTCCGTTGTAAGTTGTTTCGTATTTTACCATCACCGGGAAAAGCAGTCCAGTTGTTAATACTTTCGTTGGTTTTAAATACCATTGAAATTCAAAATTTTTCATTTCAAAGGCCTAAAATCATTATTATTGTAGACGATTGAGTTACGAAGCGATGATGTGTTTTTCTTAATCTTGCCATATTTACCTCGTCACTATATCGAGAAGTCTGCAATTTTTTTATATGTACAGTATTGGTAGTGAATTTATAATTTTTCTTAACGCCACCATATTAATTTCTGAAGTAGTCAATGAGACCAACTAAATTTATAATAAACCATCCCAGTCACAATTTTCAATTTTGTATGTTTTTTTTTAACAATGACATCTGTTTATGGCATCTCTATTTTAAAATGAATTTTTCCGTTGTTCTTGGTACATAGTTAACTAGAGCGAAAAAGAAACCTCTTAGAAATTAAAATAAAATCTGTGCATATAAACATCTAAAACATGAAAGCAGGTTACAGTTATAAAATTGACATGTGCAGTGTTTATGATTCATACCCCACTATTTCTTGCATAATAACAAGTATGATATTTTATGCTCTCTTTGTAGTAGAACTTTATTTTCGCTTTCTATTTCAAAAAATATACAACATGTCTCTAAAAATCACCGAAAAACTCCGGGAGGTAATTCTTTATGAAAAATTAAGTAGAAAATATACCGGAAACTTTGTACCTACATGCAATATTAAGGGAGGAATGACCTCTTGAAAATCAAATTTGATAAAAGCAGCCTTTCGAAATATCGGAAACTAAGTGACATTAAATGGCAATACTCCGACCATTTTTTTCTGTTATTGGGATCCTTAAGCTACAGAAAATGCGTGTTTATACCTTCCATGGTAATGAAAAAAACAGGGGTGTCCACCCTATTGTTGTATGGAACTTTTGTACCGTCGAGATTTTGTAATGTTTGAAGATGGCTTATTGAGCAATATCACTTACGTAACAAATATGGTCGTCTTGTTGCAAGTGCGTAGGACCCACCGTTTTCGTTCAAAACACACATTAAATTTTGGTCCAGCGTTACAGTCCCTAACACGTGGGCAACACTATATACATGATTCCATTGTCGCCTGCTGGGTCCACTGCACAAGTGATGGTGGAAGACATTTAAACACTTACTGTAAACAACCTGTACCAATAATTTATAGGCTTACAGTACGTAAGTAGTATGGTTATTGTATCAAAAAATGGTTTTTGACTCATGCTTATAGTGTGGCCTACGTGTTAGAGACTGTAACGCTGGACCGAAGCTTCATGTGTGTTTAGAAGTAAAACGGCGGGTCCTACGCACTTGCAACAAGAGGAGCATATTTGTTACGTAAGTGACACTGCTCAATAGTCCAGCATCAAACGTTACCAAATCCAGACGGTAAAAAAATGCATACAATAAGATGGTGGCCACCCATGTTATTTTCATTATCGTGGAAGGTATTAACACATGTTTGCTGTATGTTAAGGATCCCAAAAACATAAAACAATGTTTGGAGTATTGTCATTTAATGCCACTTAGTTTCCGATATTTCAGGAGATTAATGTTTTCAAATTTGATTTTCAAGGGGTTATTTCTCCCTTAATATTTTGCATGTAGGTACAAAGTATCCTGTATATTTTATACTTATTTTTTTTATAAGGAACCACCTCCCGCAGTTAGTCGGTGAATTTTAGAGACACGCTGTATATAAACTCCTACAAAATTTAAAGAGTTTTGCGACATGAAAGATAAAGTCTTCTTGGGCTGGGGTTGCTGAGCAAATGACGAAGAGCAGCGACTTCGCCGAAGCTGTATCTGCAGGATCCTTGTTAACCTTGATCGCCAAGCCTAACACAATCAGAGGAAGTTTTGGGGTCTCTTTAGGCCCCATCTACTATTGAAATTGTAATAAAATGATGTAACAAAAACTGATTTCACTGAAGGCCTCTCACAAGAAAATTTTCTCTCTCATTTGGCGTTGTAAATGGATTTAAAAAGGTTTCCCTATCCAGTCATATATGCCAAAGTAAGAAAAAATTTCAACAAGCACGAACATTTTACTTGTTATTCTAGATTGGTTTTTCGACTAAAAGAATTGTTTCTTGGTCTGAATGTTTTAAAATTAAATATGATTTACAGAACGGACATAACGATAACATCATAACAACACACATAGAAGATTTAAAGTATTAAAAAAACAGATATTTGCACTGTAATGAGAATAATATTTTATGTTCGCTTTTCGAGCCTTTTATATATAAGGAGGAAAATATACATATTATTTAACAACAATAGCTTTAGTAACTTTTGCATATTCTTATTAGTGGGAGTTAAAATAACTCGCACGTATCAAAGACGACCATGTTAACATCACGTCAATATATGAAATGGGGGTTTACTGAGTCGCATTATTCTTGTATCCGCCGCCATTGCACTACACTGTTAAAAAAATTTATATTAAAATTACGGAAAAAAATGGCAACAAGCTATTGTTGAATCATTGTCAAATTACGGAAAATATTTTTATCGATAAGAAAACGTTCCGTAAATTTAAAAAAACATTTCTGTGAAGTCGCGGATTCTTTCCGTAAAGTTTATAACCTACTTTGTTTTGTGTATTTCTGGCTTATAAAAATGTTTACAGAAAAAAATCATTAATGTGTTTAACATTGACTAAAAATTTCATTTCGAAAGTTCAAATGTGTTGTCACATATCAGGATCTGAACATGTTTCATAGAGTTTTCTGATAACAACCCTAACCATTCGCCTATCACGGACTGCTGGTAATAACGCCTATTTGCATGATATTAGAAAGTAACACGTGTATTACCTTCGTTTCTAGTCACGTATGAGTTTTCAAAACTGTGTTAACTTTTGCAGGTGGCGCGTTGTACTTTCTGATGTTTGAAAGAATAGGATTAAGCAGTATGAATATCGTGACGCAAGGAGGACAATCTTCAGGTTACAGTGAATAAGAACGCTTTGTGCACTCAGTATTGTTCGTTCTCTAAATCCGAAGCTATTAAGAATGCGGAGATGTTCCATATTCTGTATGTACGGAGCTCAGTTCCTCTTTGTGCCATTAAAGGTCCCGCTGACCTGGAACTATTTCCTGAATTTCAGGTCGAAAAGTGCGGAAGCGATAAGTGCAACACGGTTAGGCTCATCGAGTGCACCATCTTCACTAAGCGCAAGGCTATAAAATTACGTGAAGTGTCCTTATCGTGCTACGTGTAACTAAGGGACTTTAAGCGGTGGCCCTTATAGAATTATTGAAGGAAAATGTGAAGCAAGGTACATGAAGGGGCCCTGAGTATTTTTGTGTGTATCTGAAGCGTATATTTTGAAATACAAAGCATTGAAAATTTAATTTTTACCTATATTGAAGTGCAGTTAAATGGTGTTTCTAATGTGCGTAACGTCTTAAAAGCAGTGAAAAGGTCTCGTATTAAGTGTGTGCTCTTATCGCAGAACGCACAATGGAAGCACATGTAATAGTTTCATCGGAAGACGTCTATTTCAAACACTTCACGATGCAGTTCAAGTGCCAGGTAGGTGGGAATCGTAAGGTCACTGCCTACGGGCTGGCATCTGCGAAATTTAAATAGGAAATCCCATGTTCAGGAAATTTCGCCTCAGTGAGTTAATTTTAAAGATAGGCGTTTCAACCAAAATGTATTTTTCACGAATTTGTTAGGAGAAGTTCCATACAGTGGAGATGTTTCCCATTAGCATATATAGTATGTTTTAAAGGAATTTACAACATTTATATTTTACAAGTAGTACACACTGTCTATCTATACTGAAAATATACGCTCGTAGATATCTTCTCCTAAAAAATTCACGAAGAATACATTTTGTTTGAAAAGCCTATCTTTAAAATTACGGCACCATGGAGAAATTTCATTAACATGGGATTTCCTATTTATATTTCGCAGCTGGCAGACGGTAAGCAGTGCATATAAACGGAGATAATTAACAGTGCAGTCACTCATTTCTGCCTCCAGTGCCTTGCGTGAAAAACATGCCGACTGGAGACGTGGCCTTTAAGCGTCGCCGTTCAACAAACGTGCAGCTTAGAATTTGCACGTCAACATTGCGTTTTTCCTCCGGCGTGTGCTGAGTCCAGCGCACAGAGATCACGCGCCGTCGAACTTGGAATACGCCGGGTCGCACGACGCTCACTCATTGGCGAGGTCCGGTAGGTTCCATTTCCGGAGGGGCATATCATCGTGTCAGTGAAATGCAATGGTAAAGGGGGGGGGCAGTTGATGGAACACCCTCCTCCCTTTGCACGCAGGCAGGCTGTGTTCGGCGAGGATCTGGGTCGAGCCTCAACCCCTCGCTGCTCCCTCGAGCTGGTATATATGACCGCTCGCTACAGTCAGGCTGACCATTGCCTCNATCGGGAAGTGTGTGGGGGTGGGTGTGCGGTCGGTCCAGAAGCGACGCGCGCCGGAGGCAGCAAGCAGGGTTGCGGCCGCGTCGAGGGAGAGCGGCGGGGGAGTGTAAATCAATGTCCCGCCGACCAGGGAGAGCCCCTGGGGATGGGACGGCGGGCGTAAGGAAGCCCATGGGCCCACTGCTCGGAGAGGGGGAGAGGACAAGTCTCTGTTCAGACTCGGCGGGCCTGAGGCGCCTTGCAAATGAGGCTGCAGCCGGTGCGAAGTGGAAGAGAGGGCACACTGGGCAGATACGTTGTCGCATATCTGGAAGGCGGAGTGAAGCGGGCAGACATTTTCCCACGCACGCTCAGCGCGGGAGAGAGACCAGCACACGAGCTGTCTACTTTCTTGTTTTCAACTTAGGCACAGCGTTTAGGACAATTTATAAAACTTAGTATACGAAATATTTTGCTACAGTGCAGTTATGGAGTTAGCTATTTCTGATGAGATATTTTTTTTGTAATCGCTTAACAACGCGGAAAAAAGGAACCTTGACGTTTTATTTCATTTTAACCAGAAAACGCTTCTAAAATATTTTCGAAAGACATAATTTGACAAGATTTATTGGAATTAAATAGTTTTCCATAAATAAGATTCACGGAAGTTATTGTGAATTCGAGGGACTTCCGTAAATTGGTGATTTTTTTTTCACTGATTCTAATATTTTTTAAGTGATGTTAGAAAAAAATGCTTTTTTTAATGCACCGCAGAAGAAATTAAATATTGATTCTGGATGAAAAACGCTACAAGCTCACAAGCACATCGACCAACCTACCATTCAGATAAATTAATAAATTACAGTTTAATATGTCACTAAGCATTTTGATTTTCAGCTCCACTTCTTAAATATTTTAATGTATTACCTTTGCTTGAAATAAATTTCTCAACTTTGAAGCTATACGCAGAGTTCCATTAGTGTCACTGACTTACAAATGATAACTCTGTGATTGTAAAGCAAAAGTTGCTTCGCACTGCAATCAGCAATGTGCTCGTACCCAACACCCTGAGTTACGAGCAATAGAGATAATTTCAGGATTCGCTGATTATATATCACATTTTAGTATTTGAAACGTAAGTTTTCGTAAAATTTGTGCAAATTTACAGAAATTCCTGACACACGGGAAACTGTTGATAAAAATTATTTTAATCTCGTCGATACTTCCATTCACTAGCATTTTACAAAGTAATATGTAATAACAAATCACCACAGAAATGAACATCAAGGCTTCCAAAAAACGAAATTAACCGCTGTCAGTGATTATTAGACAACGGATATAACTTATGCGACATGTTATCAACGGGTTCATTCGACCTGGGAGACAGTTAAGACATTTCAGTTTTAACAATGAGTGAAATTAAAGAATAAGTTATTTCCTCAAAGGAGGTGTGGTGTGCTACTGAGATGGCGAGACCATAAAAGGTATTCCGCAAGTAATACTTATAACACTAGAGAACCTGCGCATTTATGTCAAGGCAAATAACCCATGAAAAATGCAGGTGAGTGGTTGAGAATAATGCCGAGGACGTAATGCATTTTATAAACCGTGTCGTAGAAAGATACAGTTAAAAATGTGCAACCATATCTGGTGGACCAAGATGTATGTTGTAGAATGAAATATTTATGATATCAAAGAAAAAATATTAAATAAATGTAACTGGTTTTGATTTCATTGCACTGAAAGATGAGTTTACAAAAACAAATCGGGGTAATATACGTAGTTAGAACCTATTACATGAAATATTTATTTAAACTATTTTTTTTTTTAACGATGACGATACAGGGTATAAAAATTGTATTTAGACTATGAGGGTCCCGCCTGGCCGAGAATTACATATGTTTGGTAAAATCACGTGACTAATAAACTGTTGGATATGTAGTAGTTTCCAAACATGAAAATAATGTAAAACAATTTTCGTGTACAAAGACCAGTTTCAAGTTCTTATTTCGTCTCTAAGGATTATATTTTGGGCGTGATAGCGGCTAAAAGGGCTGTTTTCAATATTTTGATTATAGATGCTAAATTTTATACACAGGAACTCTGTAGTTGTCCCTGCACACCCATTACACTTTTAACTTTATTAGCACGCCATAAAAATATAGGATCACCGCTTAAAGCTACGTTCGAGCGAGTCGCCGACGGAAAGCCTGCACGCCAGTTGAGTGCCTTGCTCGTAGATGCGATGAGGCAGAAGGCGGGTGAGCAAGAGTTGGTCTTAGAGCTCACGTGTTTCCAGACTTCGAACGCTCAAATACCTGTGGGCAGGAAGAACCTGAGCGTAATGTGTTATCAGCTTTAAGTGAGGAGGGCAAAAAGTAGATTAACTACCGTAACAGGAATGGACGTGAACCGGTTTATGCGCGTTTTTTTTACGGATGGCCAGCAAGTCAATGTCGATCACCAGAAAGACAAGTCTTACATTCGCTAAAATTAGTATAACAATAGGTTCTGAACCAAAAATAAGCAAAATAACAAGAAGCTACTGATAACTAACGAGCCTACTTTCCTTTAAATGGGTGCAAATAAATTTTAGTGAAGTAATTAAAAGCTTAGATGGTAAGTAGGCGTTGACGTCTCATTGACAGCAATACCATAAGAGCTTAAACCAGAAACATTAGAAAGAGCACTAAGACAATTAAAATACACGAGTGACTTCCCCGGAATTATAATTCAGAAAAACTCCTTAAATTAAGCTAGCGTGCAGTCAACTGCATCACAGATGTAGGATTCGGACCATAAACTTCGAATGTAAACAGTCTAATATTTTGAATGATAGGGTTCACTATCCTGAAATAATTACACAACCATAATTTTGAAAAAAAGTGCCTGAGTCACTAAAAACACATAACTTTACATGGCCGGCCTACCATAATGCTACTTCTGTGAAACATTTGGTGGAAATCGCTTGACTGGTACACGAGATAAAGCATTAAAACATTATTTTATCAAAAGGCCATCCTACTAAATTTCTTAAAAAGAAGCTCTGTGTACGATTTTTATAATAGATACTCCACATAAAGAGTTTCATTGAAATTGTTAAATACATATATGCCAAACATATCAAAATATTTATATTACAGCCATTTTGAAAATAAATGTCTGACCACATTTAAATCATGTATCTTGTCATGGAATTCTGTAGGTATGCAAAATATTGTGAAGTTAATAGAACTATTCCATAAATATATCAACATGGTTAATTTACTCACCTGACACAATTTTGCAAAACATCAGGAAAAGAGGATCTATGAATCCATAAATTATGCTTCCTATTAATACCATTTGATACAAAATTTGGTTTAATTTTGTTAAAATATTTTATTTTTATAAAACCCATTAAAACATGCCTGTTGCACATAACACATGTTTATTTCGATACCCCACTGTAGCAATACTTAGGTGAAATTTTGGAATGATTTGTTGGTTAGTCTTCGACATATGGCATAAAACCGCCATTGTTCATGTGACTATCTTCATAAAAACAGGACAAAATTTTATGTATTAACGTATTCGATGATTGTCATAGATACAGTACACAAAGTAAAGTTTTAATTTGTTACAAAGTTTCGTAGATATATAACACTAAGCTAAAATGTTTGCAAAGGTGCCATTCAGAAAATAAAGACGTCCACACTTAGAACCTATCATTAATATGACCTACCACAGTACAGCTTATTCGCCTAGTTCGAAAGAAATCGGTTTGATTGTTTCCCGAGATACAGCATAAAAACTGTATCATTTTATGTGGGGGTATATTACACGTTAACGGAGAAATGAGGCTTTGCATAGACAATTTTAATGTATATAATTGATACTGTTAGCATAAAAAGTTTCGTAAAAAAAGTTGTTTAAAGTTTCTTAGATAAAAAATTCTAAGCTAAAATATTTATATGGCCGCCATTTTAAAAATGTATCTGCCTCGCCCTTTAAAAGTTTATAGGTTTACATAGCCGGCCACTGTGCGACTTGTTTGCCGAATTTGGCGGAAATAAGTTTTATTTTCGGAGAAATTTTTAATTTCTCAAGTAATAATATTTTACAAAATGGGGGATAAAATAAATTTTGTGTGTACGCATTTAATTGTTGTAGTATTTGCAGCCATCATATAAAGTTTCGTTGGATTTCATTACATGGTTTTGTCGATATAACATACAACACTAAAACAGTTATATGGCCGCCATTTCGAAAATTCGTATTTGAAATACTTGAAAAATATCATTTCATATTACTTACCATAGTAGTACTTGTTTGCCATATTTGGTAGGAATCGGATTTTTTTTTCCCGAGATATGTCATAAAAACTTAATTTATTCATGTGGCACTATTTTACAAAAATGGAGAACAAAAGTGGGATAGTATACACACTTTTAATGTTTTTTATATATACTCCGAGCATACAAAGTGAATTTGGAATTGAATGATTGGTTTCGAAGATATAGCATACTATGCTTATATAGCTAGATGTTCGCCATTTTAAAAATAAGTGTCTTATGTACTTGAAAAAATATTCGTACATATCAACTGCTGCAGCACTACTTATTTGCCAAATATGGTAGCATTCTGACAATTTCGCCCTGAGATATTACAAAATACTTCATTAATTCATGTAGCACCATTTTACAAAATGACTCACGATAGTGGTTGTTGTTAGGCGTATATTTTACCGGTAATTGTTACTCTCAGCGTACAAAATTTGAATGAAATTGGTCAAATGATATGGTATTTATACCCAATCAAACCAAAAATATTTGCATGTTTGTCATAAACATTTTAGCTTAATGTACTATATACACGAAACTTTGTAACATATATATATATAAAATTTATTTTGTATATTGTATATATTACTATCATGGAACGTGCTAATACATAAACTTTTTGTCCTCCATTTATGAAGATCGTCACATGCCATATATGCCATATATCTGTGATCAATCGACAGATTCATGCCAAAATTTGACGCAAGTATTGTTTCAGTAGATTATGTAAGTTAACATGTGTTATGTGTGGCAAGCATGTTTTAATAGGTTTTATATATTTTTTTATTTTGATTAATTTGTTGTATCTATGATAAGGTTCAAGAAAATTCAACCAAAATTTGTATGCAAACAGTATTAACTAAAAGCATCATTTATTCATATAGAGATCCTCTTTTGCCGGATTTTTGCCAAAATATTGTGCAGTGGGTAAAATGAACATTTTGTCATATTTCTGGAATAATTCAACTAATTTCCACAAAATTTTCCAAACCTACAGGAGGTCATGTAAAGTTTCATGATTTAAATGATATTCAGTGACTCATTTAAAAAATGGTGGCCATTTAAATATTTTTTTTCTATTGGCATATGTATTTATCAATTTAACCAAATTAATCCAAACGTATTATGCTGACAGTATCTATTAAACGCATAGTATAAAGAGCATTTTCCTAGGCAGTTTTGTAAGATAGCACCGATTATAGGAAAATAAGGTTTTAATGCTTTATCTCGGGTGTTTCACAGAAGTAGCATTATGGTAGGCCGGCTATGTAAATGTGTGTGTTTTTAGTGGCTCAGGCACTTATTTTTAAAATGATGGCCGTGTAAATATTTTATGTGAGTGAACACTATGATTAAAAACCTTGGACTGATTACATCCGAAGTTGATGTTCCGAATCCAACCTCCGTGATGCAGTTGATTGCAATCTAGATTAATTTAACGAGTTTTTCTAAATTCGAGTACCGAGTAAGTCACTGGTATATTTTAATGGTTTTGGTACTGCTTCACATGCTTCTGGTTTCATCTCTAATGATATTGCCATCATTGAGACGTCAACGGCTACCTACCACCTTTGCTTTTAAGAACTCCGCTAAAATTTATTTGCACCCATGTAAAGGAAAGTAGGCTCATAAATTACCCGTAACTTCTTTTTTTTTATCACGCCACAGTTTTGCTTTCCACTTCGAACAGTGGCATGTTTTGAAAATGTTCAACAGTCGCAGGTGCTGATTTTGATATCCAACATTTTTAACGTTTCCACATTACGTCTTCAAGCTTTAGCGTACCTTTACAGTGCCAGGACTGAACCACACATTCTGTATACTTGTATTTAACGTTAAAAATTAGTAGTATTTACTTTTTTTCTTAATTCTTAATTTACATCAGAAAGTGTGTGTTTGTGGTTTATTTTCCATTTGTTACAGTTCTGTATCGCCCAGGTACAGATAATAACCCTGCCTGTTATTTCCCAGAATAAGAAAAACACATTTCAATTTGTTGTCTGTATTTCACTGTCTCTTTTTTTGCAGTGGTAACACGGTTTCTTTTCCGCAAGTTTATCTTTAAAATAGACCTTGTCAAAAAATGTAATTTATTTATGTATAAGTATAGGAGAAATGGCGAATCTGGCGCAAAAGGCGGCTCGGAGCTTCAGAACTGTTTATACTCTTGTCATTCCGGTGCATCGGCGGCACCTTTTCCGACATCTTGGATCCATGTGACTTTAACCCCAAAAATTCAAAAATAAAATAACAATTATTAAAATCATATTTTAAAAATATTTAAAAATTATTAATAAATGTATATAAAATTTATTTCAAAAAATTAAATTTCCGTAGGTCATCCGCACCTCCTCCATCCATACTCATGCCACCATCTTGGTAGGTACAGTCCACCATCTTGGTTGGCGTGACAGCCACTGTCCGCCGTCGTAGTAGGTGCAGCCGACCGCCATTTTGGTCAGTTCAGTCCGCCATTTTGGTAGTTACAGCCATCCGCCATCATGGTAGGTGCAGTCCGTCATCTTAGTAAACGTCACAGCCACTGTACATCATCTAGGTTATTTTCGCTTGTCATTTGTTTATACATTACCGGAGTTTGTCTCACACCTTCGTTCGACCACCACCTTAGTTTTTCCGTTTGTCATTTGTTTTACATAGCTGGTGCTGTCCCCAGTACCGCGCCCAGCAGACTACTGACCCACCTAACCCCCACCCTTCCAATACATTTAATTGACCAATTTTCCAACCACTGATTCTCATTGGCTAGTTACTAACCCCCCCTTCCAATATATTTAATTGTTCCACCAATGTTTTTCATTGGCTAAATACTCGGGTGTTCTCCATAACCTTCGTCCCGACCAATTGGCGGCCTACTTTAATCACGAGGGTGGATTATTTTTTCCCCCCTTAAAAACTCATTATAAGATCCACCCCGAGCCCCCTCGGGAAAGCAGTAATTTTTTTCGCTGTCATTCCTTTTTCGCTATTTCAGAAAACCCAGTGACCATTTCCAAACTTGCAAGATTTCAAACCCCTGTTAAATTTACGATAGCCATGTTCTCAAATGAAGAAGAAAATAACAGCAAAGCAGAAGAAAATGGAGATAATATTCTTCAGTTTATCAACACCATATTTGCACGAGGAGCAACTTCGTTAATGGCGTCTACTAGCACGAACCCGCAACCATCAGGCAACCCGTACCAGCCCCCATCGGCCAGAACGTCCTACAGTTTATTCTCTACCAGCTTCGCAAAGAGCCCCATCAGCTCCGACTTCGAATACAGTGATATTAAAGAATAAATGGAAGTGTCCGTTGCCGAATTATCTCCATTCAGGTCAGAATACGTAAGTAAGTTCAGTGAATTTAACTGTAGGTACCAACGCGTAAGTTTTCGAGATTCTCGAGGCGTTCTGTAAATTCAATTTTGTAACGGTATAAATTACTGGCTTTGCTTCTACGATGATAACGCAGGCTGTTATGTGTGGTACACATTAACGTGCGCATANTCCGACTTCGAATACAGTGATATTAAAGAATAAATGGAAGTGTCCGTTGCCGAATTATCTCCATTCAGGTCAGAAGACGTAAGTAAGTTCAGTGAATTTAACTGTAGGTACCAACGCGTAAGTTTTCGAGATTCTCGAGGCGTTCTGTAAATTCAATTTTGTGACGGTATAAATTACTGGCTTTGCTTCTACGATGATAACGCAGGCTGTTATGTGTGGTACACATTAACGTGCGCATANACGGTATAAATTACTGGCTTTGCTTCTACGATGATAACGCAGGCTGTTATGTGTGGTACACATTAACGTGCGCATATAAAAAATGTTACTTTCACAATTTATGCCTTAACTGTACGCTTCCTTGTTCGCTGTAGGAGTTGGTAAAACAAAATGCACGTATGCAAAGCAAGAATGCTCGAAAGTGTAATGTACGAAGTTTTCCGAAAAAGTAAAAGTAATTATGCGATCAAACGGCAGGAGAAATGTAATGAACATAACCATGTTGTGAAAAGGCAATGTTTCCCGGACTGGGCCTCCACCCGCACGCCTTTTGCATGCGAAGTGCACATAGGCTTATCCCCGACACCTTTCACCAAGTCTCCTCGCAACGGTGGAGCGCGTCCTGGTGATAAGTTTATTACCGAGAAAAAATATGCAAGTACATATCCTCTACTGCATGGCGTAACCTACACGGACCAGTTGGATGTTACCGTAACTGTGGAGCGGTGTGACGAGAATGTTAATTTTCTCCTTGAAAGAAGCGTCTTCGAAGGTAAGACTCTTGAACTATTAGTGCAAGATTGTGACAGTGACGCGTGTGCAGTTCATTTAGCCGTCCAAGAAACGAAATTTCCCACAAACATCGGGAATATGAAAAAAATTATTTTGGGCGAACGACGTTCAAGCAAGTACGAGAGGGAAAATTGCGAATTTAATCATAAAANAATTATTTTGGGCGAACGACGTTCAAGCAAGTACGAGAGGGAAAATTGCGAATTTAATCATAAAATTAAAAATGATAAACTTTTCAAAGTACGCACTGAACGATGTGATGGCGCTTGGCACAGTTTGGAAGTTACAACGCCACCGGACCCATGGCCATAGGTGCTCGTGTGTGCGTGTGCATATGAGCTTTGCTCTATCTTTAGAAAAACTCAGGTGATTAAAATCTCCCATTCCCCTCGTAATTTTTTTATTTGACGAAACACACGCGTTCTACAGTGTAAAAAAATTGGCTCGTGATCAAAAGTTTTGATTAATGATATTAGGTTTTTATTCTATGTGTAAAAAAATATTGTTATGTACAAATAAATTTCGATGTGTTTAATTATCGCCTAATTTTTTGTTGTTTACTAACATTTTGCCTTATTTCAGTAAGTATGATTGTCATGTAAAATATTTTCTCTCTCATGTGTTTTGTAAATAATATATATACATATTTTTACATATTGCCAAATATCTTCTTCCATTTGATATGTAAATACGATGTATTTTTATATTAAATAACATTTTCTAAAAAACTTTTTTGCAATTATTATAAAAATAAATAATTATGTTGCAAGTATTTGTGTAATATTTTCATTCTTATTAAAATAATTTTTAAATGACGTGAGTATTTTGACTACTGCTACATGCAAGTGGTACAGAGGAGAGAGAGAGAGAGAGAAAGAGAGAGACAGGCAAAGGCTGGCAGCGTTCTTGTGTGACGTGTCAGAAAGAAGGTCGTCACGCCATCACATCTCCTCCGTCAGCGTACGCCNAGGCTGGCAGCGTTCTTGTGTGACGTGTCAGAAAGAAGGTCGTCACGCCATCACATCTCCTCCGTCAGCGTACGCCCCCTACGTCTGCACACTCTTGAGAGATAGTTAATGTAGGTCTGTAGCAGCAACATTGTGCCGTGAATTTTTTTTTATTGAATACCCTTCTTTAAATTTTTATTTGCTGAATATTTAAGACAAGTTATTTTTTGTAATATTAAAACAAACAGTTAATAACGTGCAGCAAATTTTAGAGTATATTATATAATATTGTAAGTAAATAAGTCAAGCATAATTATTATGTAATACGAGGCACAGTTATGAAATATTGCACGTACTTCTCCCTTCTCTAAGGGAAAGTAAGCGCAATAGACACATTCAAAACGAGAAAAAAATGTTTCACGTATTTCACCCTTCCCCAAGGGAAAAACAAGAGCAATAAACATATTTAAAAGAGTCAGAAAAAATGTTGTATTTACTTGTTAGTTCTCCAAGGTAAAAGCAAGCGTAATCAAAATTTTAACCAAAGAAAGGGGAAAAAATACTTATCTTTTTGACAATGATATAAAATAAATTACTCAACACACATACACGCTGTTAGAAGTTAAATAATATTTCGCTATATTTAACTCAAAAACCACACGTTAATTTTACTCTTAAAAATTAGGTTAAATTGGTTTGTTCTCAAGTATAGTAGCAAAAAATCCGTGTCTCTTTTTACATCTATATAAATGTCTAATGTTGCGGCAAAATTTAGGATGGTAGAAAACTTAGCACAAATCCTTCAATGTAACACGCACCTAGTTAGTCAGTTTGAGATGTAAATACGCAACATCGTTACTTAACACGTGTAAAATGCTTTTAAAGTTCTTTAAACATTGGTTAATCTCATCCCCATGGGAACGATGGGAGGGTGGGTTAGCATGGAGAGGCAGCGGAAACCATATGTCTTCGCAGCAAAGACATCATTCAGAATGTGTGTAAGCAATATCAGAGACCGGAGAGTACTGTTCCAACACGAATGAGTCTGTCGCATCGTTGGAAGAAAGAGTCCGCGTTGTTTACTCATGTAAAACAGTAATTTCGGGCCATCCATTTTCTAGCTGCGGTACATTGCCAGCTTTCAGCAGCAGGGAACTTTCAGTTATGTTGTCGCATGTAGCCAACTCATCGGCCTGGGAGCCACGGAAGGGTTGTGTCTGGGTGCTCCGGAAGGGCATCTCCATCGTGAGGCTGACTGTTGCTATAGGTGCAGCGCGAGATTCTACCATGGTTTCCGGTGGTTCAGCATCGCATCGCCCAGAGGCGATAGATGCATAGACTCCCATCTTACCGAATAATTCCCTCGCATTAATTAGGAGAGCCTCTTCCCTCTCGGACCAGAAATCAATTGATGACCTGAAGATGGCTTCTAATTTCCTTAAATTAGCCACATCACGGAGTTTTCAATGCCTATACAACTATGGCGCACCGAACCCCAAACTAAAGGTAATAAACCAGTGCCCATTCCCCTCCTATAATGATCTGCATACCCCCACCACAGCCTGCAACCCCTTCGTCATGTGTCTGTACACCTGCGAATAAAAATATTACCTATGTGTTCAATTTTATTACTAGGTAAGCAGGACCCTTAAATATAATAACATTATTATTTTATATATACATTTACCTTCAAAGTATTTAAATTTCATAATCTAGATTCTGTCAAAAGTAATAACAAAGTAATAGAGTGGGGGAAAGGCCAAAGGCTAATAAATGGAGTGGGAGTTGTTCCCCGTCGTAAGAGCTACGTTTCAGATCCCAGGATCGACTTGGAGAGGATAACCGCAGAACTGCGCTGGCCATCAGCTTTGATTTGATCCGAAAGAGCAGTTAATCATGCATGCGTTCGAAAACGCAACTAGCTGCCACGAAACATGTATTGACCCCAGCATAGCTACACTGAAGAGCCAAAAAAAACTGGCACACCTGCCTAATATCGTATAGGGCCCCTGCGAGCACGGAGAAGTGCCGTAAGACGACGTGACATGGCCTCAACTAATGATGAAGGTATGCAGCAGGCATTTTCACACATGAATCATGCAGGACAGTCCACAAATCCACAGGAGTGCGAGGCGGTAGAGTGTCTTCTGAACAGCACGTTGCAAGGCATCCCAGATATGCTCAATAATGTTCATGTCTTGTGATTTAGGTGGCCAATGGAAGTGTCTAAAGTCAGAAGAGTGTTCCTGGAGCCACTCGGTAGCAACTCTCAACCTGTGGGGAGTCGCATTGTCCTGCTGGAATTGTCCACGTCTGTCGGAATGCACAATGGACATGGAGTGGTGCAGGTGATCGGACAGTATGCTTATGTATCTGTCGCCTGTCAGAGTCGTATCTAGACGTATCAGGGGTCCCACTTCACGATAACTGCACACGTCCAATAAAATGACAGAGCCTCCACCAGCTTGAACAGTCCCCTGTTGACATGTAGAGTCCATGGATTCATGAGCATGTCTCCATACCCGTACACGTCCATCCACCCGATACAACTGGAAACGAGACTCGTCAGACCAAGCAACCGGTTTCCAGTCATTAACAGTCCAATGGCGGTGTTGGCGAGCCCAGACGAGGCGTAAAGCTTTGTGTCGTGCAGTCAACAACGGTACACGAGTGGGCATTCGGCTCAGAAAGCCAATATCAATGATGTTCCATTGAATAGTTCGCACGCTGGTATTTGTTGATGCCCCAGTATTGAAATCTATGCCAATTTTAGTAAGGGTTGCACGTCTGTCACGCTNTCGGCTCAGAAAGCCAATATCAATGATGTTCCATTGAATAGTTCGCACGCTGGTATTTGTTGATGCCCCAGTATTGAAATCTATGCCAATTTTAGTAAGGGTTGCACGTCTGTCACGCTTAATGATTCTCGTCAGTCGTCGTTTGTCCCGTTTGTTCACGATCTTTTTCCGGCCGCAGCGATGTCGAAGATTTGTTGTTTTACCGGATTCGCGAGGTACACTCGTGAAATGGTCGTACGCGAAAATCCAACTTTTATCGCTACCTCGGAGATGCTATGTCCCATCTCTCGTGCGCCGACTGTAACACCACGTCCAAACTGACTTAAATCTTGATAACCTGCTATTGTAGCAGCAGTAACAGATCTAGCAACTTTGCCAGACGCTTGTTATCTTATATAGGTGCTGCTGACCACAACGCGTTACTCTGATTAGTTCCACAACCTCTGTTATTTGCATACGCACGCCTATACCAGTTTTTTTCGCTCTCGAGTGTATATTTTGTTCGGCTTGCGGCTCACTTGGTATATTGTACGTCCGAATGGACAGGGAGAATTTCTCCTCGCAAGATTTTCCTGTTTCCTTCGCCTGCTCAAAGTCCGTATAGAATCGTTGTAATAGCCCCCCTTGGTCCTTCTTTACTGCACGTTCCCGCGAGCCAATCCATTAAATAAAATTTGTCGTAATATTTATTTTCTCCACGCTATATTTATTTAGGAAAAACATTCTAAGATATATTTAACAAAGATAATTTTTTAAAATAAAAATACCCTGATAATTTCATTTTTATACATGTATGTTTCATTTACATAAATTAAAAAATTATAAATGCACGTGAAAATTCAAGAGCCTTTAAAATTTAATCTGCGAGCTAAACCATTTTCGTTAACACTTATTAGTAGTCTATCATTTTCGATCTGACGCAGTAGAATTGGAATGATTAAAGTACATTCTTCCAAGTAATTGTCGGTCGTAAGAGAACCCATATTGGCGGCAGCAGGTGACATCGCACGTGAACGTTTGAATGAGCGCTCTCCACAGTTCGATGCAGGTTCTCCATAGTTTTTATGCATCGTGGTGTCAACATGGTGGCTGCGGCATGATCTTCAACGTTTGGTTGGGGCCGTTTAAGCCTAAGACTTGCTAGTATTATTTTGCCGACGTGCGCAGACCTGTGTGGAGCAGTCAGAGGTGTGAATTTTGGTGGTCGTAGGAGGAGGGTTGACCTTGCCTCGAATCGAAGTTGCTGCAAACTCCAGAACCTGTTCCACGGTTGCTGGAAGAGAAGTACCCCGTTTCATGTGATGAATGACGCAATTCTCAGGAGTACAGAAAGTTATTAACGATTGAGTAGGATCGCAATCACCCAGAGTCACTGAATATAACCAGTAGTCCCATCCATCACAATTTTCTTTGTAGGTAAGTCGTGATCCAGACTTCCATAACGAACAGGTGATTTTAGAGTTGTCCGGATATGACAAGACGTACAGGTTCTCCGGATAAAATAGCGTCATATTGCTCCCTTGGTAACACGTGCTAGACTTGGCGACCACTTTATTTTCTGGTTCGATTAATTTTCATATTGTTTTTGCATTGCTGGATGACGTCATCTATACACGTGACTGTAACGTGATCAGGTATCTTCATATTTCACACAGCCAACGATCACGCCTAGGACATGTATCAGGTGTTCGAAGCAACTATTGAAGATGATTTAGCTTCTACACCAGTCACATAACTGTATTTTTTTTTTCCGACTCTGCATCTTGCAAAATCACATCTGCAAGCTCTTATCATACGCTTGAAAAATAAAACAAAAAAAATATTTACACTACGAGATATATAATAGCGTTTATATCTCAGTGAAATAAGTATCCCACTCGTAAAGTAACGGGGTGTTTTTCGAAGTGCTCACCAAAGAACTCCGATTCGTTTCTTTCCTCATTTTACGAAGGGAAGGACACCGTTGATAGTAGATTAAGGCGATTATTTCCAATTCGTTTATGCAAAAATTACTCAGCTGATTTGTATGCTGTGGCCCCACCCCATAAATTGGTCCTCGCGGGTACTGCATCAGCAAGTTTCTCAGTACGTTTCCTACCTGATGATAAGGAATCTTGCGTTCGTCCCAGCACAGTTCAAGGTAGTACTTGGTAAACCAGGTCTTTGTTTCCTTGCTCTTTTCGTCCAACAGTTTCCACGGATACAGAGGCTGGAAGTTGTGGGCTCGAGTCACGCCGTGACAATCAATGACTGCGTTTTCCTTTACCACGAAGTCGTCTCGCCTCCATAAAGCTTGCAAGTTAAAGTACATTTTTACGGCTCAAATGTGAGTCCCCACTACATGCGACCTTACGTGTTCTATTTACTGATGATTTTTACCAGGCCAGAAAAAAGAATCTTGCTGGACTATCCTGTCGTGGAGTATCAAGCAGTAGGCAGCGGCATCAGCGGGCATGTTTTCCTTGATGATTGTTTCGATCCGGCAGTTGACCATACGCACGCGCTCGTTCAATGTAACGAGTACCAGCAAAGGTTCCATATTTTGGAAATTTTTGGAAGTCAGTATAGGATGCACCTCGCATCCGTAATACGATGATTGGAATTGCGAATACATATAATATGGGAAAGTAAAACCTCTTTAGTTGAATGTAGTGTTCAGGTCGATATACGGGTAGCTTCCGCTATTAAAAAATATCTTTACGTTTTCAATTTTGCAGTTGTAAAATTCGGATTTGTCTGTTCCGATACTATGTTGTTTATTCGTCTGAAGCGCCAGTGTGATGTAGCGTGGTTTTTCTGTGCTGGAAGACGTTTTTACACGACCCAGTGATTTCGCGCGGCGGTGGACAGGGCCGGACAGGTGACCAGGCTCCAACTTCTGAATGCTATTTCGGTCAATTTTTCTTTCTTGGCATAATTGACACGTTCGTGGGTGCTTGGGGTCATTTGAGGGAGAAACCATCATATGGTGTTAAAAGTAAGAGAGACTGGCTGCGTGTTTTCTCCGAATCCCAACACAGCATCCAAATGCGATGTGGGCAGCGGAATCACCAGCTGCTGCCTCGCTCTTATTATTATTTTCTTATATTCTTCGGCGAATCCCAGTGGCAAGGAGAGCAGAACGCATACTTCGAACCTTCTTTCGGCGTAAATGGGAACACTGTAGTCATCTTTTATTTCCCAGCCTGCCATCTTGGCTGCAGAGAGATAGTTGGGTGTGAGCGATAGGTAATATTTTATCGATGACCTTATGCCCACATCTCGCGACTGGTCGACAGCGATGCCATTTATCTTGTAAATTGCGCGTTCTAAAAGGTGCAGAATCCCATTTCGAACCAACTTGGTGGTGGTCGGGTGGGTTCCATCTGCCTTCGATAGCCTACCTCTTATGCGCACAAAGAACTCTCTAGGAAAGGTGTAAATATGTTGATGCTCTATTGGCATCTGAACCTCCCTTCCGAAAGCGAAAGGCCCGACAAGTTAAGGCTCGTCGTAACTGTGCATTTCGATTTTATCAAATTTATCGTCATATTATAGGCCTTCATCTTCATCAAGGGTTTCATCCAACATGGCGATTTACTTTTAAACCGAGGACATGAAGAAACTCTGTCTATTCAGGTATTAGCGCAACGAGTCATAGTGGCTAACTGATATCGGGTTCGATGTACCGCAATAATTTATGCACATTGGTTTTCTCAGCGAAATTTAGTCCCATCTTTTCAGATACAGGCACAAAGTGATTTCTTCTTTTCAGAAATTTATCAGTTCGTCATTTTGGTCCACGATGGAAACGGCTACTTCGTGGATGCTCTTTGCGACGATCGGAATATAAATGTACGCTTTGGACATTCTACGATTTTGTTTTTGGGATCTATGGTGGGGGCGATCTCGTAAGTATTGCTGCTCGGTTTCCCATACAGTAACTGCAACTTGCTAAACTAGAGTTTCTTTGAATGCCATTAACCGGAAAGATGTTGACCGCACTCAATGATACATGTTTTTGTCCTGCTTCGTACACTCTGGCTTCGAACCCCAGCATTGGCCCGATCATGTCTGGTTACGTAAAATCTTCATCTGCGGTGCAAAACATATCCGCCTTCAGAGTATTCGGATTCCTGTGCAGTTCGAATGCAATGTCGCGTGGCAGCAATTTCTTTATGTAGTATTCCATATCCTTCAGCTCGTACGCCCCGGTGGGAATGACGATTTCCTTCGCTGCCTCCATTACTGAATATCGAAAACTGGAATTTTTATTTTCCTCGATGTTGTATATGGAGTTGTAAGTTTTGAAATCCACTAGCCCCACACACTATTCCCCCTTCATTTCTAAGGGAGGGTAAAACTGGCCCTTAGATCGGAATTTTGACCACTCAGAATGATAGACACCTACATACTGATGAGATCGGTACGGCTCACATATATTTTTTCCCCTTGGAATTAATTTTATTTGTTTTCGGTTTATCACTGGAAATCTCTATTACTTAAAACTAACATATAAAAGAGTCCATAGTTCCACATCTTAGGCATATGTTCCGTATTGTAATTATAAGTTAGTTTGGTATATTTCAAATACTCACGAAATTCCGGCAGAGGACACAAATTCCCAAAACTATCTTAATAGTCTTCATGTTTACCCTATTTCACATAGGCCACCCAGTGCGTACCAGGCCCGGCAGTCGTGACCAGATTAATTATGGCACGTTCGAATTTCTTGGGTTTAGGGGACAAAGCACCTGTCATAAACACTCCGCCAAAATGAGGTATTATCAGTTTGTGCGCAATCAGTTCAAAATCCACTTTCGTCAGTGGATGTCTAGGCAGATTCACCTTAATTTCCTCGTTCGATTTTTTCCTATCCCCTCCTCCACCTTTACAATTGATCCTTGGCCGTGTTTTTCTCAATGATGATAGCCTCTATTTTTCAATTATGGCAGTGGGTTTTCTCTATCTGTTTTCGATCGTTCGAAGCCCGTTTTACAGCACTTACAATATTCGTGACAGCCCTGGCGATACCGGGGAGAGCACAGATTGCTGGTATCAGTGTGGGCAGGATCCCCCCTACCTCGTCCTTCCCTTCCCTCTTGGTCCTTCGTGGTCGCTGCATATTGCCTTTTGCTGGAATGTAGACCCATGCCTAGTTCAACCTTGGCTTTCATGATGTTGGATACGCCCCAGGCGCTACTATTTCTCCGAGACCGGCGGCTTCCGATGTTCTTATTTCATCGAACTTCTGTGCAATTATCTCGTTGGCCTGGTGCCTAGTCTGAAAATCCTTGTTATGGGAATAGGCGATGTAATGCTGCCTGCACGCTTCGTCCAGGGCATTTGTGATAATCTCGTTGCGTGATAACCTTTCAGCTAGCCTTGTTACCGGTCCCCAGAATCTGTATAATGGAATGTTAAGTTCGAACGGGAGATTATTGATGTGTGAATCAACGATCCCATGGCCAGATTTCACCATCTTTACACTATGGCACATTGAATTAAACTGAGCGAGTGAACTATAAATATTCCTTTTTATACAGATTTATTTCAGTATAATGGAGGTAATCGAGCAGGAAATTAGTCTCCCCGTGCGTATCACTGGGGAAGATGCCAAAACAGAGCACGAATCACCCCATTGTGCCCTGTTGCCTAATAACGTGTGAGGCTTGATTTGTGGGTCGTTCGGGTGTGGTAAAACATGCGTCCTACTGAGCCTGCTGGAAGAACCAAACGGTCTTCGATTCAAGAATATGTACGTTTATTCAAAATCGCTCCAACAACCGAAATACCAGCCATTGGCACGAGTACTGCAGGTCGTGGATGGCGTGAGTTATTTCCCCTGAAGCGAAAACGAGAAGGTTGTGCCTCCGAACGAAGCTCTTTCTAACTCGATATTTGTCTTCGATGACACTGCCTGTGAAAAACAAATTTGTATTCAAGAATTCATTAGCATGGGATGGCATGCGAAGGTGGACTGCGTGTATCTCAGTCAAACTTATTCCCTTGTAACCAAAGAAATGCTTAGCAACAATGTGAATTTCCTCGTTTCATTCTGCATGAACGACACTTATTTATGCCACATTGACGATTGTCATGTTCATACTGACATGGCATTTGCAGAACTAAAAGATACGTGTTCTTTGTGCTGAAAACACCAGTTCGGTGTATTGGTAAACGTAAAGGACTGCTCGTTACATAAAATGAGGTACAGGCATGGGTTCAATCCATTTATCCTACGAACGCAACCATGAGTCACTGAAGCATTTTAAAATTTGGTGGCATAACGATCGTCACAATGACCTTGGACGTGGGAAAAATCGCTTCACCACGTCATGCAGAGATGACTTGTCCCTTATCAGTAGAAAAATGGAAAGTGTGACGAATGAAGTGGTTGAAGTTTGGTGGCAGTCGATAAATGCATAGTAACCATGGAGGCGCGGATAATTGACCTCATCAATGTATCGAATGCGCAGAGACGTGAAGCTTTGAAGAACCTACAAAATGTATTAATGCCCAAACTAGCTGCGAAAACTGATTTTATGAGGCATAACAGGAAGATTTTGGATACATGTGTCGGATGGCTCGAAAATATTGAAAAAGCAATTCCTGATAATTGCGAATGTTTTCCTACAAAAAGGTGAGGTCGATATATATGCATGTACAAAACGCAATTTCCACTCATTGAACGATGGATAACTGAACCGAATAGGAAAGCTAGCTTCAGCGAGCGAACAAGGAGGTATTGAACGAATATTTACTAGCAAAATATAACAAAATGGCCATCGAGAATATAATGGAGGAGGCTCTCAAACCTGATTACCCTCCGGCTAGACGAAATTAGAAAAAAACCGAGTAACGGGGACAATGCCCACATTGAAATCAAACGAGGAATCAAGGTGGAAGATCCTAACCCAACGTGTAAACAGAAAAGAAGACCGGAATTGCCTAAATCGAAAGGTGTCATCACTAGCGACAAAGATGATTTGCCCCTGATAAATTTGCTGTGTTCGTGATAACGGAAACGAACACGAGAGCACAGGCCCGATAAGAGGCACTCTTTTATCTCATTACATCGCTTCCTATTCTGACCGAAGTGCAGAAAAGACTTGTGGTTCGCGGAAAAGTGGTGGAAATGCTACCTTGGAAATCAGGAAGTTTTGTTTTTCCCACGGATATATTGTAGATCGGCAAGCGCAAGGTGAAAAGCAAGAAGGGCTTCAGCGAACTTTTATTTCGTACGCGCCCTGGACACTACACCGAATCGTATTTGCTCAAGTACCGCCTTTTATTAAATCAAAGTCGCTCACATTACGCCGATAATTACCCTGCATCACATCGATTTAAAGACGCATCGGACCAAAAATTCCCTTTACAGTCGGACTGTATCCTAGGGTACGTGAAATTGGTGGTTCGGGTTTGACTCAGAAATTGGATAGCGTAGAAAAATCAACTATCACTATTGGGATGACATGATTGAGTTAATAGATAGGCTGACACTTCTGATTACTTCGCAGGCATCAGGAAACCGCTCAAACACAAACTGACAAATTTCCATCATCGAAGATCTCGTGGAGGCGGGCTATATTTTGAAATGAGCAAGTAAGCAGTTGCTGACGAGCTGCACAAATACGCTACGATAAATTACTAAAGCAGAATATATGTCATGAAAGGGCTAGACGATACTTTCCAATCTGAGCTGACCGAAATGCCTGACTTTGCTCGTGTGATTAAAGGTCACTGCTTCATTTCGAACATAATCGATACTTTTTCCAAGTATACCTGGACCAGGTAGCTTAAGTCAAAGAATTGGCCGTCACGTCACGAAAGCTGTGGCGGATGTGTTGCACGAAGGACGCATACCGAAAAATCTCCATACCGATGAGGGTAAAGAATATTTTAATGCAACTTTTCGTGCATTGATGAAAAATATTGCATATACCATTATTCTAAATACTCTGGGCTCAAGGCCAGCATCGTTGAGCGTTTTAACAGGATGCTCAAAGCTAAACTGTGGAGACGTTTCACGGCAAACGGAAACTATAAGTGGTTGGTTAAACTCCCAAAACTTGTTCGCGAGTACAATTATACAGTTCATTCTACCAATCGCATGAAACCCGAAGACATGAAAAATGACTCTCTGTTTCGAACCATGTATGATATTCCGAAGAGGAGAGACCCACGCAAGCCTAAAGCCAACATCGATGACTTGGTGCGGATTAAAAAAAAAAAGGAAAGCTTTCCATAAAGCATTTCGTCAGACCTAATCTGTAGAGTTGTGCAAGGTGGTGCGTATACGACACTTGAGGACCTACGCGGCGCACCCATCATTGGCAGATTTTATGCCGAAGAGATCTGGCCTACGCAGTTTCCAGACGTGTATTTGGTGGAGAAGGTGCTGAAACAACGTAATGGTCGCATGCACGTGCTGTCGCTGGGACACTCCAAACGTGATGACTCCTGGATTGCCGAGAAAGACATTTTGGCCTAAAAACCCTGCTAAATGTTCCATTTAATGTAAACATAAAATTTTTAATATAATAAATCGTTACATGTGTGCTAATAAGCTTGTTATTTCATTTTATCCCTGTTCTCCCCCAACGACTGCGGTCTGATATGTATGAACGCATTGCTGCGAGATTAAATTCTCTAAAGTTGGAGAAAACTATGAAGTGTTTTATATGTATGTATATATTCTTAACTTGGTGTATGCATGTTTTTTTTTTGGTGAACTGCCGAGAATATTAAAAATTTGTTTTACTTTTTGTTGTTTCACATTTTTAGTGATTGGCATAATAAATAATTATTCTTTAATTTATGTTTAGCGTGCGAAATATTCCAAGCCTTGTCAACTAACATGAACCTAATTATTAGTGGAATGTCCATAGTTTTCCTGTGCACTGGCTTTAATTTTGTTTTAAATAAATTGGAATTAACATGAAATAAATGTGTTAGGAATGCGTATGACGAGAGTTTTATTTTTCATCCGTCATTATGTTGTCTTTTTTGCACGAATCAGTATGTTAACGTGTATATTTTTCATTTATCAGTATGTTCTGATTTTTTTTTNTATGTTGTCTTTTTTGCACGAATCAGTATGTTAACGTGTATATTTTTCATTTATCAGTATGTTCTGATTTTTTTTTTATCAATCTGTATGTTAAAGGGTATATAATTATTAACCTGGACCCTCCTCTCAGTGTGACCTTGTGTGTATTCTCAAATGGCCTAAAGACAAAAGTATGTTCCTTTTTTTTCCAGCAATTAAAGTTTGTATGATAAATTTAATACGCATTAGTGAATTCTTTTTGCAATGTATTAAATTTNTTTTTTTCCAGCAATTAAAGTTTGTATGATAAATTTAATACGCATTAGTGAATTCTTTTTGCAATGTATTAAATTTTTACATGATAAATGAATAAACAGTTGACCTCTGTTGGAATAATAAATTTAACGAAGCTAGCATGAAGCCACTGCTGTAGGCGAGCTGCTTGCATCCTTACCCAGGCTCCAGGTGGTCCACGCGCCCGCCCACTGCGTGTTCAGTAGGAAGGGCACAGAACAACTCACGGTTCCCAACGGGTGAATACTACATGGGGTGCCAACCTTAAATCCATCCGTCTCCTCAGCTCGTACACGGAACGTCTAGAGCTAATTTTCGAGGCCGCCTTCATTTGCAAAGTGAATTAATTAATTTTGTAAAACAATTACGTTCATACAAGTAAAATATACCATACATTATTTTAGTGACGACTAGATCTCATTGAATATTTTAATTTATTTTTCTCTAAATTATTACAGAAGTGATATCCTCAATGTTGTTTTTCTTTACCAACGGAGTTTTTCTAACTTACATAAGCAGGAAACAACTCGAGATAAAAAATATATATTTTCACACACATTTATTTATTCACACACATCACAATGTTATTATTATTCTACATAATACAAGACAACACTTTTTTCGTGTGTTTTTTCTCTGAGTCTTGGATGGCATTACACATGTAATATTTTTGTTTCATGTACATTGGGTTCGTCACAGTTTTTTTTAATGTACCGTGGGTTATCATAACAACCCAGTCTTAGGATTTGGAGCTGCATGGAGCCCAGAAATAACTTTGATTTTTGCACTCATGAAGTCTTGTGGTTTACGTCTCGACGAGCTGTAAAATATGTCTGGCAGCGGCAATGCTCTTGAAGGTCTACAAAGTTCATTCCGATGGGGTACGTATTACGAATGGCCGACTTTTGGTGTATTTCAAACACATGCACATGGTAATAGGGAATTATGGCAGAGTCCAGCATTGTCGGAATTTCTTCGTACGGAATGTTTTCTTAGTCACGCCTTACTCCATGCGTTTCGTAAGTCTGTAGGCGATACGTCTGTTGCGCGGTGCCGTCGAGGGACCTCCATGAGTACTATGTTAAAAAAGTGAAAACTTTGGTTTTCTCGTCTTTGTTACTGTACCAGATGACAATCTGCTTGATGGTTTACGAGTCCATATAGTGAAAATCTTGAATGCTGCAAAACATTTCATGCAAATTTTTTGTTCTATAAAAAAATTAAAAGTTCCCATGCACACACCGAGTTTCAAAAATTTTTTTATAAAGTCATTTAAATCTTCATCGAGGTCCATACACATCGGGCACCTGTGTTCTGGGTTGGTTTCCTGGCAGGGTATTGCTTGCCAGAAAAATTTCTTGAAGGGGAGCATTTTCCATGGGTACAGCTTGCGAGTAGATAGCTTGCACGGGGATGTCGTCTTCTACAGGATGAGCATCTTCAACGGGGAGGGCGTCATCTACGAGGAGAGTTTCTTCAATAGGGAAGTCGTCTTTCACAAACGCAGAGGTCGCGAGGGCTGTCGGCGGGCCTTGCACCAACCTCTGCAATGCGGCGTGTTGGGAACCGAGGCGGTGCAGCCCTCGAAACATTCCTTGCATGGGAGGCTGTTCCGTATATCTTCGTCCTACTGCAGTTAGGCCAGCAAATACTTGAATACGGTCGAAATATCGTAAGGTGTGTAGACCAGGAGAAATTCTTTCGGCAGGTACGGTAACTCGTACCGTTCGTCTAAGGCACTAAGCGAGCGCACTCTTCCAAATACCAAAATTGCCTAAAGGATTTTATGGCTGCTCGGACAACACGAGTATATTTCTAAGAGCGAGACAAATGACTAATTTCCCGAAGGGGCTTAGGGTTCGTCTTATAAAGAGTTATTATAGAAATAAAAATAGTCCGTTTTCGCGATTTAAAGTAGCCTGCCGATTGGTTGGAACGAAGGTTTCCGAGAACATCGAAGTAATAAGTCAAGGAGTATAGTATTATTGGCAGAACAATTAAATATATTGTAAGGGGTTGGAGGGGAACCGACTAATTGGTCGAACGAAGGTTTCCGAAAACACCCTGGTAATTAGCCAATGAGAAACATTGATGGAGAAATTAAATATATTGGAAGGCGGTGGGCAATTAGCCAAAGAGAATCAGGGTGGAGGCAATTTGTCAGTTAAATACATTGGAATGGGGAAGTTGAGGTGGTCAGTCGTTTGTTGGGCGCGCTGCTGAGGACAGCACCAGCAATGTAAAACAAATAATAAACGAAAAACAAAATGGTGGTCGAACCAAGGTGAGAGACAAACTACAGTAATGTATAAACAAATGAATAACGAAAAAAAACCAAGATGGAGGATGGTGACTGTGACGCTCCAGAATGGTAGACTCCACCTACCAAGTTGGCGGACGGCTGCACCCACAAATATGGCGGACTGCGCCGACCAAAATGACGGACGGCTGCACCTACCACGATGACGGATGGTGGCATGCCTACCAAGATGGTGGACTGCATCTACCAATATGGTGGATTGAGTATGAATGGAGGGGCGTGTGGGGGACCTCCCGAAATTTAAATTTTTTCAAATACATTTTTTTATCATTTTTAAATGATTTAAAAAATTTCATTATTTTTTAAATATATTTTGTAGACATTTTTTGATTTATTGGATTTTAAGGTTACATGGATACAAGGGGGCGGACAAGATGGCTGCCAGGGGACCGGAATGACAGCTTGAAAAGCTCCGACGCTCCGAGCACACAGCCCCTTGCGCCAAAGTCGTTATTTCTCCTCTACTTGCATGTAGTGTTTGGCTTGCGGCCTGTTTACAAGAAATCGCTGATAATTAAAAAAAACAATTTTACGTCAAATTGTAGAATTTAAATTATGGTTATATACAAGTTACGAGTTTTTTTAAACAAAAACTAAGAAAGTTTGCATTTTAAAACCCTTAATTACTAATAGTTCTGCGACTTAATTTTTATGGATTTAGGTATACTTGATTATAATCAGCAAAAAAAAATATATATATAAATGATAAATATTTTCAAATTATTATTACGGCTATTTAAAAAAAAAACATAAAATCATAATAAAGTACATGATATCTCAATACCCTATCATAAATTGTCATGTATTTGTGAGTGCATTTTGCTACATCAGTAGATAGCGTTTACTTTTTTTTAACGTGAAAATGATACAACATTACGCTGACTGCAGTAAAGATAGGGGAATGATTTTCAATAGCTTTAAACTTTATCTCTTGGAAATTTAACATTTATTTTACACCTAGTTTTGTATGCGAGCTGTAACTTCGTCTTATTTTATTTTCAGAATTCTTAGGAAATCACCTTCTTTGTCAGAATTATTTTTCTTGACTCAAAAACCGAAACAAGTGTCTGCGTTCCATGTTACGCCAGTTTGTGTTTGTCATAAGTTAATAGCAAAAAATAATTCAAGCATTCTGAACTTTCTTAATTCGACAATGGTTGCTTTTATCGTGGTCAACTAATGACTTCTTTCAAATAAGAATAATGACACAGTACTACAGAATCTCATAATTTGGTATTTCAGGTTTAAATGGATAAGATGATTAGGAGTTATTTTAATGGCATTAAGTTGGTATGAAGGTCTTTGTAACAACTTCTGGTATACATATATCAATCCATTGTATTGGGAATATTAGTACCCAAGTTCCTGTATTCATAACATTCTGGAACTGCTGCGGTCTAATTACGAATAGGTTGATCCTGTGAACATTGTTGTAAAACATTTTTCTTTTATCCTGTTACGACTTGTGAGCATTTAAGGTTATTCAGCTTCAGACAGTTTTCGTTCAGTATATGCGTTGTTTAGGACGAAGACTGGACTGTTTTCCATGTAGAAAATTAATACGTTATATGCGTGCCAACATCTGTAAATTTATGCATGTTTCCAATATTTTAGATAAGGTGGAAAGTATACAAATACGCCTTAAGTAGTAAAATTCGCTTATATTTTTTTATTCTGTTATGGGTTATTTTGGTTTCTTCCGCTGTTTCGGAAAATCTTAAAAATATATGGAGAAATGTATTACATTCGTAAAGAGAGGAATAATGTAAGATGTACATAATTGTATTACATTTATATATATTCCATCCAATACCGTGGCATTAATTTAATTTCTTAACTTTTCCTTTCCTTCTTGTGGAATTTTCTCCACAGTAAGTGTTACTGACAGGTTGCGATACTCGTGAAAGTATAGAAAACATTACTTTCTGCCATAGCAGTGCACCTTGTCCAGCGATGGTTTGTGGGTTCCGCTGTACCTACTTGTCGACCGCAAGCTGCTCTTCTCATCATCCTCTTTTTCAACCCCGTCCCAGCAATCCTCTCTCTTTTCATCTCGGCGGCAGCGAGCAAAGAGAAAACCTTTTAAACCACGTTCCGTCGGCTTTTGCATTTCTGATGATGGATAGACTGCTTTGTGGGAAGTGTTCGTCCATGGCTCATGGTCGTCGAGTGGGTTTGGTTCAAGGATTGGTGGATGGTAGTAGGATGAAGGGGAGGGGGTTTCCGTGTTATCGGCCCAGGGGGTGGGGGAGTTGGCGAGCCTGCGTGGAGCGAATATTTCCGCGAGGATCTGGCGAGGGAAAAAAAATCCCCCACAGATGGGACGAGAGAGAGAAATACGTGGAGGATAAGAAAGAGTGTGTCGGGGGGTAAATCCTGGCGCGAGATTAGATGTTTGCAAGGAGATGTATGTGCGAACTTTGCGAGTGAAACAAAAGACTAGAGAATTTAAGGATGTAAAGTGGAGGCAAAAAGTCTCTCTTGGCCCCTTGACTGGTTCGTTTGTGTGTAATCGTATCACCGACATTTTTCCCCCAGGATTTAACCCACAAGTAACTGAAGGATTGCTCCCGTTGCTTTTGAAAACTCTTTTCGTCAATCCGGAAAATATATTTCTATAAATATATCTGTATTAAATTTCTTGTTTAGTATCGTATTATTTTCATGGCATTTATATTTTTTTAAAAATTTGATTTGTAGTGATATGATTCTAAATGATACATCCTAGTGGAGACCATCACTATCTCACACGACGNTATGATTCTAAATGATACATCCTATTGGATACCATCACTATATCACACGGTGGAAATTTGTGTCTACCAATGATTTCAAATCAGCTGTTGGATGTCAATTTAGGTCACACATTTGGTTCTTCTTGCGCGGTTTCTCATAACTCTTCAAATTTTATTTGACGACACAAAAATTTCTCGAAGCGACATAATTGCTCGGTTTATATCTGCACTGTGAAAATTTAGGGTATGTATTTGAAATTTTACGTCACATTTTCTATTCCAAAATTATTTGCATAATGGCGAGAGTACATTTGATGAGTACATGAATGTCAACCTTAGATGTGCTCATACTACAAATCCAGGTATTGCTACGTTCGCATATCTTAACTATACTCTTAACTCTGTAGATTTATTGTAGTACATAATATGATCACCAGTATATAAATATTTTCAGTGTAGGTATTTGTCAAAGTGAAGTATAAAAATCACAACAGCACCGATTACGTATAAGATATTACGCAAAGAAAATAGTTTCACAGAATTATTAAAAGGAAGATAATACAACGAATTTTAATAAGTATTAATAGTTAGCTATCAAAAGAATGTCCAGAATATNAATTATTAAAAGGAAGATAATACAACGAATTTTAATAAGTATTAATAGTTAGCTATCAAAAGAATGTCCAGAATATATTAAACAAATATTAATTAAACATAGTAGTTTTTGCCATGGAATTTGTGCCTCGTAAAGAGTATTTGCTGGTTATTTGTGTTAATCACTTTGAACCGTATTTGTTTTTAGACATTAAGATATTGTTTTTCCCATTAAACTTGAATTATGCTTGAATATTCACATTAAAGATGGATCCAATGTTCGAATCACTGGCATTAGACACAAGGTAAATTAATTGATTTTGCATTTCGAGATTTGAAAAAATGGAAAAAGAAGTTTAATCAGTTTTTTGGAGTAGTTACACTACTGTGAGATACAACACACCACTGGTAGACAGATGAAACGGGGTAATTACGGTATTCTGCAGGATATATTGTATGGTACTTGATTGTACACTGTAAAAATTATTTTTATCCGGAGCGAACGAATTTTTCTAAAGTAAGATACATATGCTGAAACATATTATGCTACTTTTTAAATCTACGGTCCTTGATCACGTACAAAGGAAGCTCTTCTGCGGATAGTGAAAAAAAATTTCGTTTTGTAATTATATTAATATTAATTTCATCATGTGTGTAACCAGTTATGGGAATTTAACCTTCTGAGAGGATCGCTGAAGGTATACTAACCGTACCTAATCTGAAAAGGATAATTTTGAATAATGATGTATATAAGTAATATTATGGCTCTAACATAAAATTAATACGCTGAGACAGGACGTCCAAAATAATTAATGATAATAAAAGTACTTGGTGAATAATTAAATATATCAATGTTCTCAACCAAATGAAAAGTTGTAACATTTTCTTGCAGGAAACTCAGAAACACGTTTCTAATTGTTTTTGTAAAATACAATTTATGAGTAAAGCAATCGTTGATATTTTTGTGCTCCACTTTTGCCATTTAAGGTCTTGATATAATTCCGTGTCAAGTTCTTATTAGTAGAAGGGAGGCCCAGTGATAGTTCACGATAAAATGCCGGCGTTACTTTATGCATTAGTAACTAGTCGGTAAATACGTGGTTCGGAACCGAATAAAATCATAGAAGTCCAGTTGGTCGAGGTTACCAAGGCGTCGCTCCCAAACCACGATGTTCTGCGGCAGCATATCTATGAAATCACCAGGGGTCTGCGTAGGTGTGGTTGTCAGAATACCCGCCTTCTACCAAGGTAAACTGCGTTAGATATCTGGCAGGGTCACGTGTATTTTAGCACTTGGGAAACGTGGCGGACATTATCGTTAGCCAGCCGGTTTTATCTGTGTTCTCCCGTCAAACCTACTTCGTTTCATCCTCGCTGATAATCAATGCCCCGCTGTTAAGAGCCAAACAAAACCACTCCATTCCACTCCAATCTATTTATAAGCCACCGATGTGTGCGCTGCGTTGTTAATTACATAATATTAATTAATGAGTTAAATCACCCCGAAATACCCTATCGGCACGAAAGCAGGTGCGCTAATAAGCCAATAAAANCTATCGGCACGAAAGCGGGTGCGCTAATAAGCCAATAAAACCAAGCAGAGCCCCCGAGAGATCACAGAATACCTCTGCATACAGAAGCAAAACTGTCGTATGTGTCCCTATCTCCAATAAAAGAGTCTCAAAACACTGGGTATCATCCGGCTGCCAGCATACAGATGAAAACCTGCCGGATGCCAGATTACATAACAGAATTCACGCACCTGACCAGCAACGTAAGCCCAACCCGATCCGTATAGAGAAAATCCGCGTCTATAGAAGCGGAATGGCATCATGGTCCGTTTGATACCACTGAACTCAGCTCTGGTAAATTGCCTCGAACCCGATCTGCTGTTGAATACCGAGTAATGTTTCCAATTTTTTTTGGCCACTTTTTGGCTAATACGTTTAATTTAAGGCCTTTTTGCCTACGTTGCTGTCAATTGTGACCATATTGCGGGAGTGTAAGACTGAAATAGACTATTCAATTCACTTAGAGAACACATGCGGTGTCTTGCAGATGGTGAAAAGGGGATGCGGGCTGAAATTTAACTCGCCCGCTCCCGGAGATCTAACCCGAGAAGTCGTATTTTCTTTTACAGTTGGGTTACGAGCCTCCCTCGCCTTTCTCATGCTCGTATAATTTAATTATATTCATTTAACTCACTAATTCACTGCATGAAAACTACCCTTGTTCTCCAAGCATGATCCAGCGAGATGAAGCGGTGGTAAACCTTTGAATTCGCATTCGAGAGGACCTAGGTTCTATTACCGGTCCTTGATCATCCTGATTTCGGTTTTCAATGGTTCCCGAAATCACTCCGGGCGAATGCTGGGCCATGACTGATTACTTCGGCGTTCCTACTTCCCTGAGCAACTTGTTCTCTCTGTAATGACCTCGCTGACGATGAGACGTTAAGCCCAACCTACCTTCCTGCTCTCCAAACATGAAGAACCTACCCGGAATATGAATAATAATTGGTTGCCTGCAGAGAGAATTTTTGGTATTAGCTTCCAGGTTAACCAGTCACAAAGTACTGGCTTGGCGCTTCTGAACCGTAGAATGCGCATGCAAGCTGCGTTTTTGTACCAACATTTAACTACTTTTCTTCCTATACTGTACACAACTTCCAGTGGTTTCGACTGAGCTTAGTACACTGTTTACTTGTGAGTGAGTGATGGCATTTGGGCCGCTCTTAACAGTGGGGTCTTGAGAACCTATAAGACTGATTGAGGTGAGTATGGAGCAGCGCCTGAATTAAAATATGGGGGAAGCGGTATATCCCCGAGAAAACATGCCTACTTACGGCGTCGACAAGCACGATTCCCACATGTGAAAATCGGGGATTGACCCAGTCGGGGATTGAACCAGGTTCGCCTTGGTGAAAGGCGAGCAGGCTAACTCACTTAGCCACCGCGGCCCCTTGTTTACTTGTGATTTGTGCACTAATGCACTTCTTTTAACAAAGTTGTAACCCAAGTACGATGTAATGAAGTCACGCAAAATGTCACTAGATCGTGAAAGGACGGTTGTTATACAACTAAGTATAAGAATACGTAAGTAACATCATTGTTTGAACACGTGATTTAGATTACTGTTTTAGGCAATATTGAGCCAGTATTGGGGTCACGCGCATAAGAAGAAAATCTGTCTAGCTCGTCTTTAGACTATGTTCTGAATATCAGCTAAACCGATGTGAAGCCGAGCGCTACAAGGCGTACAGACGTCGGCCCTGGCGGGCTGAGCTCGAGATAATGCGAGTGCAGCTCGTATACGAGAAGTCTAGCACAGTCCGCAACGTATGAGAGACAGCTGTAGTAAGCTCCAACCAGCCGCGACTCGCACTCCAAGTAGCAAACAACAAGCAGTTAACAGTTGGCCAACTCTCCACATTGATGGCAAATTTTCGCATCATGGCTGTCAGCTTTCCTTATATGGTTGCCAATCAGGTCATATAAATAAAGTGATATTACCTATTTTTTAAATAATCGTAATGTGGGCCAATGCTTCGCAATGACTGTTAGAATTTAACATAAGCTTTAAAAGCACGCGAGAGACAAAATGATAACAGCTGGGAAAATATTAGCACCAAGTTGATCGGTCATTAATGGCATGCCAACTCTTACCTACAGTTGTGAAAATATAAGCACCTAGTTTATGTGTCATTTATGGCATGCGAACTGTTACTTACTGCTAGGGACATAATAGCAGCGACCATAAGGGCCATTTGTGGCGTGCTAACTGTTGCTTACTACTGCAGAAACATTATAAGCAAGCTCATGGGCCATTTAAAGCATGCCAACAGTTACTGCTGTGGACATATTAACGACAATTTCATGGGTCATTTATGGCATGCCAACTATATATTGTTGTGAAATAGCAAATAGCAAATGTAAATTCACTAAATAGTTTTTATTTTATTTTAATTATATATGAGGTAAAATTATTATGTGGTATTATTAGTAGTAGGAAAAAAACGTTTCCAGACTGCAAACTTGCAAAGTTTAACAAGTTAAACCATTCTTTATTTTCATTTTAAATTTCACTTAAAAGTAACCCGAAACTAAAGTATTAGTATTTTAAACCAAACACTTGAATCCCAGTACTGACTTTTGATACTAACATTAATTGTGTTTATAGCAAAGTTAATAATGCAATTTGTGTGTGTGAAATGCCACGCAGAAGTTATCTGAACAGTGGCCCAGATGTGGCCAACTGCACACAAAAGTCAAGAGATATCATTTGTGCTCGTATGCAAGCAGATTTTCACAAGTTGAACAACTGACTTTTGCTACTTTCGACGTCTTCTTTGTACGAGGGGAGCGGCGTGCGAATGTAGAAGGGTTCTGTTTTGTCATTTTGCCACACACGATACTAGTAGTTGGGAAAAGTTTATTAAGCACAACAGCCAATCAGAGGTCGTGCTCGAAGAACTTGCTAATATTAATTTACGTTTTCACTTGGGCTTTGTTTTAAACGCAGTTGTTGAAGTGAATAAATTTACAAATAAATAGAAGTTTATAATTATTCAATTCCTGTAAATTAAGTATGGCTTAATTTAATATCTCAACATTCATTTAACAATCATTTCAAGTTTAATCAGCAAATTGTAACTAATTTCGTGAAACATGGTTAGTATAACATAAAACCAAAACCGCAAGATTTCATCTAGTTTGCCAGTATTCAGTAATAGTGGCAGCTTCATTCCGTAACATTAAAATGTGTTCATATACCTTTAGTATGTGTTTAAGTTGTATTGTATTTTCAAAGCATTTCAAACCATTTGTATTTAGGCTGTAAATGTTAATTAGCTGCCGAGCAACATAAAGTGTTTTACATTTGTAAGAACTGTTAGTTTTTTTANATTTCGTGAAACATGGTTAGTATAACATAAAACCAAAACCGCAAGATTTCATCTAGTTTGCCAGTATTCAGTAATCGTGGCAGCTTCATTCCGTAACATTAAAATGTGTTCATATACCTTTAGTATGTGTTTAAGTTGTATTGTATTTTCAAAGCATTTCAAACCATTTGCATTTAGGCTGTAAATGTTAATTAGCTGCCGAGCAACATAAAGTGTTTTACATTTGTAAGAACTGTTAGTTTTTTTAATAGTATACGTAAATTTTTAAAGGAATATAATTTAAGGCAACACGATACTTCCCCACGGAAAATGTTTTCGGTACTTGTTGTTTATTATTTTACCGTAGAAACCATAAAATAAATTAGTATTTCCAAAACAAGTAGGTACAACCGTTTTATCATCTATACATTAATATATTTATTATTTTATGTTATAAATATATTTATGTTTGTATTTCATTATTTGGCACTTTTACGGTTAAATCTTTACAAATCGATTAAAACGGCTTGCGACCAAATGCATCAAAATACTTTTAGTTTATCAGGATTTTGAACCCGTGGAACTTGTGATGCTGTAGCACAAATTACTCAACTATTAGATCAGGAACACAAAGGGTTGTATCCGATTCGTATGCCTACATAAAGGGATTTAATGTTTTAAATTTACACGTGCAACAATAAATTATATTTGCAATTCCTCTCACTGTAATTTTCCTGTACTTCATGACTAATTATAATTTTTTAATTTTGCTGTAAACCGTTTATTGTTACAAAAGCACCAGTTCAACAATTCGCCTTGTTGTTTGTTGAAACACTCGTCTCGTATACGAACCATAGACTAAGGATGCGGCAGACCAATTTTCGTCTTCTGCGCATGTACCACGCATTGACCTACCCCATAGCTCTCGTACGGTTCGAGCTTACCGTTTTCGAAATTACCCGTGTTATAGTCACGTGATCGAGCAATTTGTGTAGGTACGAGTACAGCTCGAGTTTAGACCCCATAGCTCCGTTCATAATTCTAATCGTTAGTTNAATCGAGAAATTTGTGTAGGTACGAGTATAGCTCGAGTTTAGACCCCATAGCTCCGTTCATAATTCTAATCGTTAGTTACTAAACACGTCGCGCGACCTGGTCGTACTTATTCGCGCGTTCTTTAAGTCGCTTCGAGGAAGAGCCAAGCCTTGGCGCAGAAACACCAGTTTCCGATACAATTGTTAGCTTCACTTGGTTATTTTCTAGTCCCGTGCATATGTCCAAGCTTTAATTCTGATACAGTAGCCTGAAACTTTATTCNTGGTTATTTTCTAGTCCCGTGCATATGTCCAAGCTTTAATTCTGATACAGTAGCCTGAAACTTTATTCCTCCCAAGATATTAGCTTAGTATAAATATGTTGACACAACATTAACATTTTACACGGAATTAATTAAGGAAACAACTGCTCACATGTACTGTATAGGAAAAATGGTGTAGAAAATGCATGCTAACTACGCAATTGCTTATTTCCTGATCACTAACACTTTACAGTTACTAAGTTTGCTGCATTTTACCGTCAAAAGAAAACAGCAAGTTTTNTATTTCCTGATCACTAACACTTTACAGTTACTAAGTTTGCTGCATTTTACCGTCAAAAGAAAACAGCAAGTTTTTACTGAGTTCGCGGCTCAACCATAATTAGTGTTACACTTAATTACACAGAGTATGTTAGTCCCACGTAAAAAAAAGAAGCAACTTTGTAAAAACATTTAAACTGCTCGCCTCGCACCATGGCGAACCGAGTTCAATCCTGGCCCGGATCACTCCCGGATTTTCGCAAGTGGGAATCGTGCCGGACCATGCCCCTGGTTGGCGCGTTTTCTCAGGGATCTCCCGTTTCCCCGGCTCTTGCATTCCGACGTTATTTCATTCTAACCTCGTTTCATCCTAATCGGCTCTCAAGATCTCGTTGTTAAAGGGCCTCCCAATTCTCTCAACTCAATATTGTACATACATGAGAAAATAAATGCTGCCGACAGCTGTTGAATATTTCAGAGAGTTTCTATTTTCTTTATCCTTGCATTCTGTTGCTTATTTTTGTCCATTATAATATTTTATTCATATAAATCCATACGAAACCATGTGAATGTACCAGTATTTTGCAACACACATATACATTTAGCTGTCTAAAGAAACTATGAACTAATACAAAATATGTATTAAGAAATAATTCTGAACATTTCTTAAAATATTTAAAAGAAATATACACATTTGTACTATCGCAGCTAAAATAACATACATTTACAAAACCTGCCCTGTAGCGTTACAAACCTATTGTTGAAAATCCCGTAACTTAGGAGAAAACATCGTTTTGAAACCAGTCAAAGTGGAATTTACCCTGTCGTTCAAGGAAATAAGTAGCCATCACCAAAAGTGGATTCTCAGAAGTGATGACTCATCGGTCTTTAGTCCACATCTTAACTTGAAATTCTTGGATGGTATCGACAGTTTACTGAATATCATAATTTCTGAAAGAATTTTTATGCAGCCGTATTGCTGTTGATCTAGTAAGTGTACAAATTAAACTGGTTAAAATATATTTCTGTGAATTTGCAAAAATTTGTTTTCATACAAAAAATATTTTAGTTCAGCTTACAAAAATTTTAATTGTGTTGATATATATATATATATATATATATATATATATACACACACACATAATAGGATATTCATTCTCGCAACTTTTTATTTCAATGTATTTCAATATTTTTATGCTTATATTTCTGTGCAGTTATGATAGTCGAGATTAAATAATTTAAGATGAAATCAATTATTTGGTTTTACTGTAATACTTTATCTAAAATCTAAGCACTGAATCCTTNATTAAATAATTTAAGATGAAATCAATTATTTGGTTTTACTGTAATACTTTATCTAAAATCTAAGCACTGAATCCTTTGTTTATACTCTTTTAACGACGAATTTTCAAATACCTAATTAAAACATCAACGAAATTCTATTCTGCAAACTAATTAGTCATAATTAAATTTTCCGCGTTAACCATAACAAAATTATTCTTCGAAATGTTATACTGTTCATAAGTGCACCCTCTCTTGGGTCATGTCTACACTGTTCAAAAAAATTGCCTACATTTAACGGAAAAATGCTGGTAAAAACGTATCCATAGGTGTCCGTAAACCCTTCGTAAAATTACGGACACATTGATTTTCAAAAACGGACATTCCGTACATTTCATGGAACCTCTCCATTAATTTCCTAGTTGGATTTCTATACTTAGTTACGAAGTTATTTTATATTTGATTTATACTTGTGGCAATTACCCTGTTTCTTGTAGAAAATAGAAAAAAAAAAGGGGGGGGGGCACTTTGCCGACACTAGCGCTTACCTAGTGGCGAACATTGTTAAGATTGGTGTTGCCAACGTGTAGTAGAAGTAGCCTTACTTGAGTGTGGGTGAGGCGTGACGGAGTGGTGAGTGGTATGACGTTGTTTCAGGAGCGCGCGCGGGGCCGGCGCTCAGCCATGCCGGGGCGCATCCCTCTGGGGCCTCGGGTGGCTCTCGGCCTGTTGCTGCTGCCGCCCATCCTGCTAGCCACCTCGCTTGACAAGGGTGAGTCTGTCTCTGCCAAGAGGCGGCCGGCCTTGTTCTCTGCGCGTGCACCATCAAATGTCCGCCATGCTGTGACACCCAGAACATTGCAAACCTAACCTGTTCACATTAAAATTAAACTATTTGATCAGAGCATGTTGATATTTAGCCTGAAAGTTTAGCTTCGTCAATTGTTATTTGTTTAAAAACTTCCACATTTTACCACCATATAATACGAAAACCTGCCTCAACATTTTCAAAGTTGTGGTTGTCACTATGGTGATGAACCAAAATGCAGCTTCATTGACGTCATAGCATGACGTCTGTTATTCCTACCTCCATGATCTCTGCACACTCGCTCCTAGTCATCTGCTTAACCATTATAGGATTTTCACGATTAATTAAGAACTTTTGAAATCATTTTAAAAATATATCTGCTCCTACTTGCATGTATTGTAACAGGCGCACTGACTACCAAGCGTCCAGTCAAGTTGGCAACGACGGACGGAAAGTGGTTCCACGACTTAAAGTAGAATAAGAAATTTAAGGTTAACATTTTAAAATACTGAAATGATTTATTTTGCTTCTCGTTATTTCTAATTTATATAAGTGTAAGAAATGGCAAATATGGAAAATGTCTTCTTATCCAATTATTTTACTGTTTCCTTTTACCGACGCATGAGTGAAGTGATCAGGCACGTGGCAATGTTAATTTTACATATAGTGGAAGAATTCACAGTGTGCATACAAGTAGATCTTAAGCAGGGCTTTCACAAATGCTCAGTTTAACGTAAACAGCCTATACTTTCCTTCGACCGTTCTAACGACAGCTGTTACTTTAAATAAACTACTTACTTAAACACTTACTTGTTAAGGCAGGTATTAGGCCCATTCGAGCTCTCGAAACGTGTGAGCTCTAAGGCTGACTTGCTCACTCAACACTTCCTTATCAAACTTCTACGCTCATCTAGACGCGACTTTAAAGAGAGGTCCTATATATTGATGGCACGTTAAAACAGATTATAACAAATTGATTCCTGTATAAGAAAGCTCTAAAGTTTCTTCATGGGAAATTTAGCTGCTATACCTTATTGCGTAAACCCTTTTTTTTGGCATTTTCACGCTGCCATTAAAAATCCTCGGCGTTCAAATTGGAACTAAAACTTGTCCTCGGGCACGAAACGCTTCTTTAATGGTGTTCGTGTTTAGGCATCGCCACTAAAGATCCAGCCTTTTTTTGTTTTCTACGAAACCTCTGCAACGCACTTCACACGACAGCCAACGGAGCACTTAACGGTTACTGTCAAATAACATGAAATGTATTACATTATCTGTGTTGCGAGAAGTAAAAAAAAATATTGCATCGATTATAAATTAAAGGTATTCTTTGTGGAAAAACTACAAATCGTATTATCTCTGTAACATGGGAAACGTTACAGATTCATAACTACATTTTTAATGGTTTTCATGATAAAAATTAGACTACAGAAACTTCCATAAAATTTCGTATCAATCGGTTATGAATTCAACTTGCGATATGTAGTGCCCTAAAGTGTAACAATTTACTTTATTTAATCCATATGTTTAAATTACAATAATAAGCTCCCGGTGTGATTCCACAGGAAATGTGAATGTGAAAATGTAAGTAGTACTCATTTTCCAGTAACTGTAATATATCTATCGCTTTAATCCCGTTTCCAACATGTTTACGTTTCTTTCGTTTAAAATGGTAACACGGCGTTTAATTCATACAACATTTGTCCTTATTAAAAAATAAATCAGATTTTTCAATGCGAAGGATACATTTGTTTTCTATTTATTCTCATTACAGCTTTAGCGTCCACTTCAATTATTGTCACTTTCAATCGCAATGAATTCAACACGTCCAGTTTATTCCAGTATTTATAACTCATGCATATATTTATGTATGAAATTATATTTTTCGGGGACCACAAAATCTTAGTCTGCGACCCAATAGTGGGTAGCGACACATACCTTGAGAATAATGCACTCTGGTATTGCAAAAATTATCTTTCCAACTAGTTTTCAAAAACAAATACTTAATACCGTGTGGTGACTAATCCGGGTATTGGCGCTTGACACTCATTCATTCTGAACTATGCACTAGTGTACTTCGGAATACGCAGTGAATCTGATAGCCATTGGAGGACTGCACCCTAGTAGCCTATAGCGCGATCAACGCTACGTTGAACATTTCTTTGTTCTTGAAAACAGAACTCGCGCATATGTAGAGTCATCGTTNTTCTTTGTTCTTGAAAACAGAACTCGCGCATATGTAGAGTCATCGTTCCGCTGGTATTTACATGATAAACAAGATTTTACAAGCACTGACAGTAACGTTCCTGATTAAAAGTATATATTTATCGCATAAGCGTTCCAAAGGACACAACTGATTGTAAATCCTCTTACAGAATAAAGGGCATTAGATTCGGACAAATGGCTCCTCGGCTGATGATCAGATAATCAATGATTACAGAAGGCGTGTTCTGTGTCGTTAGGGACCAATAAGACAGCGGTGAATGGGAATACTGAGATTAGCAGAAACAGAACTCCCGCAATGGCGAGTGTAGGCAACTCACTTATAAACTGTCTTTAACGCTAATTAATCTGTGCAGAGATGAAAGTGTTTGAGAATAAACTATTTTACCGATATATGGATATTCAAATATATGTATTAATTGTATGTATTTATATGATTAAAATTTTCATCCCACTTTTCTATTTTAAAAACTATAGTGGCCGCAATACGAGTTAATATATATTATCGTAAACGAAATGAAGGAAGTTAAACTAAACTTCCTTTATTAAAAATTGCTTCCAGCTCTCAGTCGGTTCAGCACTGAGATTTCTAACGGAATACTGACAAAAGGTAAAGAAAATATCTAAATAAAAAAAACCATTCAGCCATGATTCAGATGTTAGTCCAAAAATGTTTAACTCACAAAAAATACGCTTTTCGTACTTACTTAGCCATTTTAATACACCTCGTATAAATAACTTTCTAACAAAACAATCTATAAGCTGAATTTACAACAAAACAGATGACTAAACTCGCAAGAATGGAAAGATGTCTTGTAAAGTACGAAAAAAAAATTAATTATAATCTGAGATTTGCTTAACAGGACACGCCTTCTAAATGCCAAACTGGCTGGCAAATATAAATTTATTGATGCTCTTATACGGAGCACATTGTCAAAAGATGGAAGTCATTTGATGTCATTAGGTAGCGTACACTCCTTCTGACAGGAAATTATATTTGCCTTTGGAACAAAATGCGAAGAGATATAGTTTTCCATTGTTCGCTAATTTTTTATCGGACTCTTCAATAAACACTTCATAACTTAACAAATGTTTCGTGAATAATAGTAAGTATAGACGAGTACAGCCTGTGGCGGGGATATCAATCACTGAGCGAGAGACACCGAGGTACGACCAGCAGTTAACCCTCCCCCACCCCGCCCCACGAAGCGTGCCATGCCATTAAATCATGAAATGAAGCTACGACGTAATGCCCGCCGGTTAGCAGCAACACCTTCCATGTTAATCCGCGATCTAAAATCTGGCTGGGACCCGGTGGGGAACCGAACACTTATCGGTGGAGGAACGCTTGACGCAACTACCGTGGCCTACTTTATCGTGAATATAATTATGAACTGTATCTTAAAAAAAACGAGATGTGCTGTACATCATGTTTGAAATAAAACTTTGAAAAGTATCCCTGCTCAACGAACACACCGACTAGCATGTTCCCAGTTACGTTGGCAGTGATGCGGGAGGAACAATTTCCTGCATTTACAGAGTGATTTTTAATTTCTCGAACAATTAATTTGTTCCATTTAGTTCTTTTTAGTATGCGTAAAAGAGAAAACTTATTTGTATGTACAATTACAAAGAACCGAGACAAGAATAAATTAAGCAAATCCATGGATTGTCATGTTAAATTTCAATTTGGTGAAATGATACAAATTAGACAGTAAAGAAGAATGAGCATGTGTTTTAATATTGCTTAACTTACCACGAACAGAGTAGACATATGAAAAAAGTTAGACTAGGGCACAATGAACCTGGTACTGTACTTGCTGACATCTGGCCAGTAACGAGTGTTTTAGAGTACAGTAAGAGTTTCCTTGAAGTGTGGCCGACTAATTAGTCTAAGTTTCAAAGCGTGTACCGCCATAACTGGTGTTCCCTTTACTGGTGCATGCAGACGACTAAATTTTGTATTTTTTTCTAACTTACATGTGCGTAANCCATAACTGGTGTTCCCTTTACTGGTGCATGCAGACGACTAAATTTTGTATTTTTTTCTAACTTACATGTGCGTAATTTTGTTCAATCAACTACACGCTCATTTGAAAAAAAAATTGATTACCGTGAACGAATCGCGCGACAACAACAAACGTTGCCACACAATATCGTCATAGCCCGACATGTGTCCCGGATGTGCCACTAAGGGGCATTCATAGCTGCAAGATAACGAATAATATCATCGTGAGCCACAAAACCAATTTTATTGAACACGCAGCATGACTCGGCGGCGCATTCGACAAGCATTTGCCAAGTTGGATGAGTTTGAGAGAGGCCGCATCGTCGGCCTCCGAGATGAAGANGGCGGCGCATTCGACAAGCATTTGCCAAGTTGGATGAGTTTGAGAGAGGCCGCATCGTCGGCCTCCGAGATGAAGATTGGACGTTATGGCACGTTTCTCGCCTCTTGAACCGTTATACCTACCATGTTAATTGTTGTTGGACGCAGTGGGAATATCGGACTCTTCAATAAACACTTCATAACTTAACAAATGTTTCGTGAATAATAGTAAGTATAGACGAGTACAGCATGTGGCGGGGATATCAATCACTGAGCGAGAGACACCGAGGTACGACCAGCAGTTAACCCTCCCCCACCCCGCCCCTCGAAGCGTGCCATGCCATGAAATCATGAAATGAAGCTACGACGCAATGCCCGCCGGTTAGTAGCAACACCTTCCATGTTAATCCGCGATCTAAAATCTGGCTGGGACCCGGTGGGGAACCGAACACATATCGGTGGCGGAACGCTTGACGCAACTACCGTGGCCTACATTATCGTGAATATAATTATGAACTGTATCTTAAAAAAACGAAATGTGCTGTACATCATGTTTGAAATAAAACTTTGAAAAGTATCCCTGCTCAACGAACACACCGACTAGCATGTTCCNCTGTACATCATGTTTGAAATAAAACTTTGAAAAGTATCCCTGCTCAACGAACACACCGACTAGCATGTTCCCAGTAACGTTGGCAGTGATGCGGGAGGAACATTTTCCTGCATTTACAGAGTGATTTTTAATTTCTCGAACAATTAATTTGTTCCATTTAGTTCCTTTTAGTATGCGTAAAAGAGAAAACTTATTTGTATGTACAATTACAAAGAACCGAGACAAGAATAAATTAAGAAAATCCATGGATTGTCATGTTAAATTTCAATTTGGTGAAATGATACAAATTAGACAGTAAAGAAGAATGAGCATGTGTTTTAATATTGCTTAACTTACCACGAACAGAGTAGACATATGAAAAAAGTTAGACTAGGGCACAATGAACCTGGTACTGTACTTGCTGACATCTGGCCAGTAACGAGCGTTTTAGAGTACAGTAAGAGTTTCCTTGAAGTGTGTCCGACTAATTAGTCTAAGTTTCAAAGCGTGTACCACCATAACTGGTGTTCCCTTTACTGGTGCATGCAGACGACTAAATTTTGTATTTTTTTCTAACTTACATGTGCGTA